>JBBPSV010000303.1:0-21907 GCA_038093795.1 Retiboletus fuscus
CGTCCAAACCCCCCAAGAAGACTCGCAAGGTGAAGAAGGATGACGTCCCTGAGCTAGCTGACTGTGAAGACGAGGATGAAACCGAGTCAGTAGCTAGGATCTCCTTCTCCCGCAAGGATTTTTAGAACGGAGGACCCCGTCAACGCGGACTCCTCCTAGATGTGCCAATGTACTAGTATCTGAGACTCGCAAATCTATGCAAATCCCAGTTCAGCTCATTGTACCTGTGCACACCCTCAAAGCCATTGACACCCACGCCCTGATCGACAGTGGCGCCGACATCTCTTGTATTGACTGGGATTTCGTACGAAAACACAAACTCCCCACCACTCGACTACCGAAACCCATCCCAGTCCGGAATGTCGACCAATCTAGCAACTCGCACGGAGCCATCCGATTCACCTGTTCCCTCTACGCCAATACGGGAGGGATCACTCAGAAGGTTCTCTTCCACGTTATGTCCTGTGGAAGCGAGAACGTCATCCTTGGCCTTCCCTGGCTCCGCTCGACCAATCCGAAGATCGACTGGTTCAAACAGACGATCGACATCCCCGAATCCTGCGACCAATCCAAGGTTCTTTTTCAGGAACACAACGTCGCTACCTCCGAATACAGCGACTGATTCAAAAGACCCAGCTTCGACTGGACCCCCCCCGCCAAGTTAAAGTCAACTGTGTTGACCATGCCCGACTCTACGAGTATCTTGACAAGGAATCGGAGAATGAGTTCTGCCAGAGAGCTCATGACCACTACTGCATAGGTCGGATCCAACGGTGTGGGTCGCGATTCTACCCCTTAGGTTCTCCGGTCATCGCCAAGATCACCTCTGCCATGCAACTCGCACAGGTGGAGTTCAACAAGAAGCCCGAAGTTACCCTCCTGGCGGAATATGAGCAGTTCCGAAAGGTGTTTGAAGAACGACCAATCGGACAACTCCCACCGGAAAGGACTTACGATCACGAGATTAACCTTAAAGAAGGCTTCGAACCAAAGATTGGCAAGCTGTACCCGCTATCCCCGCGGGAATGCAACGCCACAGAAGCCTTCCTAGAAGAGAACCTCCGGTCCAGTGCCATCTGTCCCTCGAACTCCCCCCAAGCATCTCCCTTCTTCTTCATTCAGAAGAAAGAACTCGACTCCAACAGCAACCCTAAACTCCGACCCTGTATGGATTATCGGAAGCTTAACGACCAAACTATTCGGGATGCGTACCCCCTACCCCGGATCGACGATCTCATCAACAAAGTGCAAGACGCGAAGGTCTTCACCAAGTTCAATGTCCGATGGGGCTACAACAATGTCCGAATCAAAGAAGGACACCAATGGAAAGGTGCCTTCCTCACTCATAAGGGCCTCTTCGAACCTATGGTCATGTTCTTCGGAATGACCAACTCCCCAGCTACGTTCCAACGTTTCATGAACGACTCGTTTAGGGACATGATCTCTGAAGGATGGCTCGTCATCTATATGGACGACCTCCTTATCTTTTCCCCTGACGACCAGCTCCATACCGAACGGACTAAGAGAGTCCTTCAACGGATGGAGGAACTCGACCTCCACCTTCGGTTGTCTAAATGTTCCTTTGCCTCGGAACAAGTAGATTACCTCGGCATGATCCTCTCCCCTGGCAAGCTCGCTATGGATCCCATCAAGCTTGACGGAATCACTTCCTGGCCAGCTCCCACCTCAGTCAAGGAAGTCCGGTCGTTCCTCGGATTCGCCAATTACTATAGGCAATTCATCCCGGATTACTCCACCATCACTCGACCACTCATTGACCTTACTAAGAAAACCCAACCTTGGCACTGGGATTCGTCACAGGAGGCTGCGTTCCTTCACCTAAAGGAACTCTTCCTCTCCAAACCTGTACTCCGCCTTCCTGATCCCAGCACACCCTTCGCCATTGCGACCGACGCCTCTGGCGTGGCCACAGGTGGCATTCTTTTACAGACCAACGAGAACGGTGCCTGGCACCCGTGCTCTTACCTCTCCCAATCGTTCTCCCCTGCAGAACAAAACTACGATATACATGACCGCGAACTCCTCGCAATCATCCGTGCCTTGAAGTCCTGGCACCACCTCCTACATGGCTCTTCCGTCCCAATCCAGGTCTTCACGGATCACAAGAACCTTACTTATTTCTGCGCCCCCCAGAACCTTAACTGACGACAAGCCCGTTGGTTATTAGACCTCGCGGATTTTGACTACAAGATGATCCACGTACCGGGATCTCTACTCGCCGGTCCGGACGCCCTATCCCGTCGTCCCGACTTCCTTGCCCATACGCCAGACAATACCCAGACAGTCCTCCTTCCGGACTCCATCTTTGTCCGCCTCATTGACTCGGCTCTCCGAGACCACATTCAGACGACGTCGAAAGACGATCCTCTATTCCTTCAGACACTCCAAGCCTTTGATGGCTCCATCCCTGCCGCCTTCCACTCCCGCCTTAGCGACTGGCAGCTCCACGAAGGCGTTCTGACCTACCAAGGTCGCGTCTATATTCCCCCTGTCACTGGACTACGTAAGTCCATCCTCCAACGCTGTCACGACCACAAGTCTGCTGGTCACCCGGGCTTCCTTAAAACCCGACAGCTCGTTGTGAGCGAATTCTGGTGGCCTGGGTTGGCCCAGTACATTCGCAAGTATGTCGAGGGCTGTGCCCTTTGCCAACAGCACAAAGTCAACACCCACCCTACAACCCCTCCACTCACCCCCAACAAGTCCACCGCTACCTGCCCCTTTCAGCAGATTTCCTGCGATATGATCACGGACCTCCCCGAGTCCAATGGTTTCACGGCTGTAATAGTCTGGGCCGACTTTGCATCTTCGAAGGGGGCTGTTTTCTGCCCTACTACCAAAACTGCCACTGCAGAGGACGTCGCCGTCCTCTATTTTAAGAAGGTTTACCCCAGATTTGGCCTCTACGAGAAGATCATCTCCGATCGAGGCCCCCAATTCGCTTCTCGCTTTGCAAAAGAACTCGGTAGGCTTCTCGGGTGTTCCCTTGCGTTATCCACCGCGTATCACCCTCAGACTGATGGGGAAACAGAGCGGATCAATCAGGAACTTGAGACTTACTTGCGGATCTTTGCGGGGAACAACCCCACCACGTGGGCAGATCGGCTGATCCACGCCGAGTTTGCTCACAATCACCGCCCTCATTCCGTCACCGGTAAATCCCCGTTTTACCTAATGATGGGATATGAACCTACTCCGGTCCCCACTGTCCTCCCACTCACTGACCTCCCTGCCGTGGAGGATCGCATCAAGGAACTTACCGCCGCTCGCCAAGAAGCCCTTGCGGCGCACGAACTAGCTAGGCAAGTCATGGCCTCTCGGAACAAGAAGAACTTCACTCCGTTTGAGAAAGGAGACCAAGTCTGGCTCAAAGCCAGAAATTTGAAACATAACCTGACTCACCTGAAATTTGCCCCGAAACGTGAAGGACCTTTTACCATTACCAAGGTACTGTCCCCGATCACGTATCAACTCCGCCTCCCCAAAACATGGAAAATACATCCGGTCTTCCATGCCTCGCTCCTCACACCCTACAAGGAAAACTCGGTACACGGCCCCAACTTTCCATCACCCCCACCTGACCTTATCAATGGAGAAGAGCAGTATGAGATTGAAAAGATCATACGACACTGGGGTTCCGCTGTCAACCGACAATTCCTTGTCTGCTGGCATGGTTTTACCGCTGCCAATGACACCTGGCTCCCCGAACGGGAATTTAAACATGCGCAAGCAACCCTCCGAAGCTATAAGAAGCTTCACCCCAAGGTCTTCCCTCTTTAGAACTCTACGCGCTGGTCTCTAAGTGAGAATCACCAACCGAGCTCTAACGAACCTTATACATCCTGCGACATGTCTCACTCCCCATCCACTGAGTCTTCCCTCACTGCATCTTCCTTCACCGACTCCGCTCTCCCCTCGCTCGAGGGAGTCGATGACTCTTCGCCTCTGGCCCAGGAACTTTCCATTCCCACCATTCATCCCCCCATGGTCCTCGCCGATGACTGCCCCAGTAATTCCGCCACCCCCGGGTGGAACACCACACCCCTCCCTTGACCCTCTGTCCTCGATGAGGAAGAGAAGCCCAAGACGATCCTCTCAGTCAACATACCCCAGTTTGCATACCCTCTCCGGTCCGACCCGCTGTCCTGCGAGTCTGGATGCCTTCTTCAGACCCACCTTCGTGACTCCCGCCTCGCAGCCACCATGCAGGCACACTTAGATGTAGACTCCCCCCTCAAATCTTTGTATTTAGCCTTTTTACAGGTCTCGCGTCTCGACCCCATCGCCTCCTTCACTTCCACCAATGCCCAGTCCGAATTCTTCTCCACCCAACTCCACCTTGTAGCCCGCCGCATCCGTTCCTACCTCCTCTCGGCCATGCACCAGCTGGATATGCTGGATTTTGTCGCTGACATAGAACGCTATTCACAGGACCTCACCAAGGCTGGTCTCCCAGCTCCCCCCGTTCGACCCTCTCTCCCTATCGAAACTATCCTAGTTCCCTCACCCGCCGAGCCCATTGCTCCGACACCGTCTGCGTCGTCCTCCCCATTATCTCCTAGTGAGGTAAACCTCATTGATTGGCTTGAGAGGGTCCACCTCATGAACGAAGGTGAGATCAGCCTGACCCCTGACCACCCCATGTACAACGCGTCCTGTTTCCACTGTCACTGACTTGGACACTGGCGCATTGACTGCCCAGAGTACAAGTGCCCATTCTGTCTTCGCATGCGCCCGGGGCATATTCAGAACCAGTGCCCACTCCGTCGTCGTCCCTGCCCGACTACCTCATCCTCTTCCTCATCACATTCATCTAGCTCTTCCCATTCGTCGAGGCGGTCGCACCGTCCGCGACCTCGCCCGCTCGCGTCCCGAATTCAGGATGAGCCGGAGCTTGATTTTACAGATGATGTGTGGGACGACACGGCCTATGCCAACGTCACCGGATCCCCAAACGGAGGCTACATCGACCTCTGAAGATCCTCAAGTGGCATTGAGGAGCATGAGAGGGGGGTAATGTTACGACTTGACCTGGCCCCGTTTATTTCTTTTCTTTCTTTCACTTAGCTTAGCCTCGATGGATCACTATCCATCTCGTCTGGCGTTACCCAGACTGCTCTCACATGGCACGTAGGTGGCTATCCCCACAGACCGCATCACATTTTCATTTCCGACTACTGACTCCGCTGTCACTGTCGCTTCGGGCCATTCCGGCCACTTCTCTGTTTCATGATAATCTTTGATTGACAGCTGCTTCTGATCGACACTGATCGACAGATCCGCAGCGGATGTGACTCGCTTCGACTCATCCCGAGTCCTTACGCTTCCCCAAGTCACATCTCCTTTCATCACGTATTCACCCGCTTGTTCCCTATGGTTCCATGACCTTCCATGGTCCGAGTATATAAACCATAGTCTCTACGCTTGTATTCCTTAAGCTAGAGCTACTCAATCATATCTTTGAGATAACTCCTATGCTCGATCTCCCAAGACCGGGATAAGACTCGTCCTCTCGGACTCATCGTATCCTTCGATGCTGAGCGTGCTCTTCGTGAGCAGATACCTCGCCCGAAGTCCCTCGTCGTACCGTAGCATCAAGAACGCTGGTACTCCTTAGTCCCAGAAGCTACCCTTTGAGTCTACGCTCGTCCCTACCCGGGCCAAGCGTAACACCAGGAGGTGATTCCGTCAAGTTTGACAGGGTCCATGGCGAGTTTTCTGGGGGAAAGGATCATGCCAAGGTAGTCCACCTGTTCCGTCGCAAAGGAACATTTGGACAGACGGAGGTGGAGGTCAAGTTCTTCCATCCGTTGAAGGACTCTCTTAGTCCATTCGGTATGGAGTTGTTCATCTGGGGAGAAGATAAGGAGGTCGTCCATATACTGTAGGCGTCTGTATGGAGGCAACCGGGGGGGGGTGCGTTACGGCCTACCCCTGACTCCGAGTTAGCAACTGGACCCCCCGTTATGCGTTACGTTGCTAGTGTTAGCAACCATGTGGTACCACTGGTGACATAGACAATATAATTGGCTAGCAACTAGTCGAGCCTCGGGATATGGCGAAACGAGGTGAGCATTAGGCTATGTTGGGCATTTCGTGCGGTGCTCTACATTTCAAGCAAAACGGAGAAAAACATTGAATGGTCGCTCGACTCGTTCTAAGTATGGTCTTGACCTCCACAAGTCAACAATGACCCTGCCCACCTGTGTGCATGAAGGCCCATCTTCGGACCTACTCTTGCGAATCCACCACTTACACCTTTTACTGCAAAACCTCCCCCCTACTCTCCCTCTCAATCCAGACGAGAGTAACTACCATTTTGGTCTTGATGAAGAACTCATAAACGATGAGGGTTTGTGGTATGCTTTCAATCGGAACCTTGAGGTTTGTTTTGAAACACACAAGCTTGGGGGTGAAGGGGTGATCGTCTTCCGGGAACGCGGCAACCGGTACAACAGTCTGATCGAAATGATCGAAGCTACTGTAATGGCACTTCCAATGGAAGGGGAACATGTCTTTCTACGAGATGTATGGATCGAGCGCCTGATAAGGGCTGCAGAACTCCAGGGTGCCAAGGTCTCAGTAGCCAAGTACGACCTTCATTGCATGCACAGTGAAATGCTCACCTACCTGAATATCGTATGTTGTAGGTGAAACCTTGCCACTCTGGATATGAGTGACTCGGAGGCCAATGATGGGCCTGCCAAGGCACAGGCACGCACCTCATTGCACAAGCCATCCACATCTGGCAAGAAACTTGGCAGGGGACCAGACTCAGAGCCTAAAACAGATACCAACCATTCTGATGATTCGGAGATCGAGCTGGTGGAAGCGCAATCACAGAGACCTCTACAAAAACAAGTCAGCATCCACCTAACAGATGTAGTACAACCTGTTCCAAAAGGTTGGAATTCTGGAGCACCACGGCAGCTTACTTTCCACGACTTGAACTGGAAGCCTCTCGATACAGAAGAGGCGAAGAAGCAGCAGAGGAAGCGGTTGGCGGAATTTGATAAGGAGAGTTGGTGAGATGTCGAGCTTGAGGAGGAAAGAGACAAGGTGTACCATAAGGTTCGTCAGCGCGAGCTGGCTGCTAAATGATAGCAAAACTGGCGTTCATGCCAGCGTGCTCTGGCTGCTGATACAATGCAGGCCCAGGATTGTCGTCAAACTGTTGAAAAAGTAAGTGAACATCTGAAGGAACAGAGAAAATCAATAAAACGTACATTGCAGGTGTTGAAGGACTCACCCGTCAACCCTAGTGAGCTTGATGTGGCTGCAATTTCACGATCGGATCACGTGGGATGGAAAAAGGAGCGAAACGGAAAACGAGGGGGTACCAAACAAGAGCGTCACACACACACAAATTGGTACCATCCTCTCCTCTGGGTACACATTGACCATGCTGCAAAACGGCACCACTGGTCACCCCAAGCAATGGTTGACTCCCTCAGGAAAGAGCATCCGAAGCTCTTTTCTCACCTGAACAAGGGTACCGTATTCAGGTGGATTGACAAATCAAAATGAAAGTGGTCAGAGGCAACTCTCCTTAGTGTGCAGAATGGACACACGCTTGCAGGATCCGGACAGTCTGGCATCCTGTCCCATTACCCTCAAGTGTGAGAAGAGATTGTATTGAAACTCAAGAGCCTCCGTGCGGCTGGTCTTCCAATCAATGTTGTCATTTCAAGATCTATCATGCTTGCTGTGATTCAGAACCATGTTCCCGAATTGCTCAAGACGTTCAAATGTTCTGAGGTCGATCAAACATTTTTTTCATGACCTTGCTATGCTAACAGTAAACTAGAAATTTGTTCGCTCCTTTTTTGAAAGTGTACTTGACTGGTCTCCACGCAAAGGGACACGTGCAGCTGCCAAACTACCTGCTAATGCTGAGGACAAGTGTGAGGAAGCATTCTTTCACCTTGTTTATATTATGAAGTGGCATCGTGTCCCACCCAAGGTATGGATATTCATGTCAGGTTTACATTGTGTCTGACACTTTTGAACTAAACTAGCTTGTTGTCGGGTTTGATCAGATTGGTAACCATATCCTCCCAAGCAGTGGTATGACATGGGCAGAGCGTGGATCATGTCAGGTTGACATTATTGCCAAGGATGAAAAGCGTGCATTCACTTTACTCGTTGCAAGCACACCAGATGGTACATTTTTACCCTTTCAGCAGGTTTGGGCTGGCGCATCTGCACAGTCTCTTCCCTCAGCAAAGGCACCAGGCATGGCTGAAGCCTGCACCCATGGGTTCGACTTTGCATTTGCGAAGAGTCAAAAGAAAGGAAGCCATTTTAGCACACTCAAGACAATGAAAGAGGTATGTTGCTGAGCTCTGGTATTACACAGACTCGGACATACTAACAACAATTCATAGTGGATTGAACATGTTTTTGAACCTTACCGTTGTCGTGTTATTGAGACTGATCCAGATCTTGATGATGATCAATATGCCATCATCTACCTAGATTGTTATCCAGTTCATACCAGTGAAGAATTCCGTTCCTACATTTTTGACAAATTCCCACATGTTATCCTTTGCTTCGTTCCTGCCAGCTGTATGTACTACTGATCCCTGAGACTCTGAGACTCCATTTTGATCTTCATTGCATGTTGAACAATAGGTACAGGCATTTTTCAGCCTGCTGATGTGGGTCTAAACCGAGTTATCAAACATCGCCTCAAACAACACCAGACGCAATACCTTGTCAACTCGCATCAAGAACAAATCAAGTCTGGACTAACCACCGACCAGATTAAATTCACTACATCACTTCCTGCCTTACGAGATGCATCTGTTTCTGCCATTGTAAGTGTGTATGAATTCATGACTGGGCCATTCGGGCAAGAACTGGTTAAAAAAGTATGTTGTCTTTTGTTTCCTACACTATTCTCACAACGTGTTACAGTCTTGGGAACGGTGCCGGGTCAAGCAATGGAATCTATCTGTGGATTGTCTAGCAAGTAAAGAAGCACAGAAATCCCTCAATGATTATTTACGCACTTATCCTGCACTCCACAACGAAATTGAACATCGAACAGGTGTGGTTCATGGACTCGAGGATAACCATGACGACAACCACATTGTTGCTGATGCTGATGATGACGATGATGCTGATGTCCCATCCAGTGCAGTCATTCAAGCTGCACTCGGCTTAGATGCTGCTGATTTGCTGGTCGAGGTAGACGTGGCCCCTCACTGTGTTGACAACACTGAAAAGGGTCCCGGAAATTCATTAGTGGCTGCCGGGGAGCAAGAAGATATATGGGCTTTCATTAATTTCAATGCTTGCATGTAACTACCAGTTCTTCCACAACATGTGTGTTATGTTGCAGCAACCAGCCAGAGCTGCGTTACACTCACAAAGTTAGCAACCGACCCCAGCGTTATGCGTTACTTTTAGCAACGCAACCACCCCAGCGTTATGCGTTACGGTTGCTTCCATACAGATGCCTACAGTAAATGACGAGCCATCCTTCAGAGATCATGTCCCGGAACAAGTCGTTCATGAAACGTTGGAACGTAGCTGGGGAGTTAGTCATTCCGAAGAACATGACCATAGGTTCGAAGAGGCCCTTGTGGGTGAGGAAGGCGCCTTTCCATTGGTGTCCTTCTTTGATCCGGACGTTGTTGTAGCCCCACTGGACATCGAACTTGGTGAAGACCTTCGCGTCTTGCACCTTGTTGATAAGGTCGTCGATCCAGGGTAAGGGATACGCGTCTCGGATGGTCTGGTCATTAAGCTTCCGGTAGTCCATGCAGGGTCGGAGCTTAGGATTACCGTTGGGGTCGAGCTCTTTCTTCTGGACGAAGAAGAAAGGGGATGCCTGGGGGGAATTCGAAGGGCAGATGGCACCGGACTGGAGATTCTCTTCTAGGAAGGCTTCTGTGGCGTCACGTTCCCATGGAGATAGCGGGTATAGTTTGCCGATCTTGGGTTCGAAGCCTTCCTTAAGGTTAATCTCGTGGTCATAAGTCCGTTCCGGTGGGAGCTGTCCAATTGGTCGTTCTTCAAACACCTTTCGGAACTGCTCATACTCCACTGGGAGAGTGACCTTGGGTTTCTTGTTGAACTCCGCTTGTGCGAGTTGCATAGCGGAGGTGATCTTGGCGATAACCGGAGAGCCTAAGGGGTAGAACCGTGACCCACACCGTTGGATCCGGCCTATGCGATAGTGGTCGTGAGCTCTCTGACAGAACTCGCTCTCTGATTCTTCGTCGAGATATTCATAGAGTCGGGCATGGTCAACACAGTTGACTTTAACTTGACGTGGGGGGGTCCAGTCGAAGCTGGGTCTTTTGAATCGGTCACTATATTCAGAGGTTGCGACGTTATGTTCCTGAAAAAGAACCTTGGATTGGTCGCAGGATTCGGGGATATCGATCGTCTGTTTGAACCAGTCGATCTTTGGGTTGGTGGAGCGGAGCCAAGGGAGTCCTAGGATGACGTTCTCACTTCCACAGGACATGACATGGAAGAGGACTTTCTGAGTGATCCCTCCGGTGTTGGCGTAGAGGGTGCAGGTGAATCGGATTGCTCCGTGGGAGTTGCTGGATTGGTCGACGTTCCGCACAGGGATGGGTTTCGGGAGTCGAGTAATGGGAAGTTTGTGCTTTCGCACGAAATCCCAGTCTATGCATGAGATATCGGCACCACTGTCGATCAGGGCGTGGGTGTCAACGGCTTTAAGGGTGTGTACCGGTACAATGAGCTGAACTGGGATTTGCATAGATTTGCGAGTCTCAGATACTAGTACATTGGCACACCTAGGAGGAGTCCGCGTTGACGGGGTCCTCCGTTCTAAAAATCCTTGCGGGAGAAGGAAATCCTAGCTACCGACTCGGCTTTGTCGTCATCCTCGCAGTTAGTTAGCTCAGGGATGTCGTCCTTCTTCACCTTGTGGGTTTTCTTGGGGGTCTTGGTCGAGTTGTAGGCCTTGCACTCCTTTGCCATATGACCGGTCTGGCGGCATCTGAGGCAACGGCCTTCTTTGAAACACTTCTGCCATTCGGCTTCAGTGAGCTTAGGGGGAAGACGGACTGCGTCGACATCCATGGCGTCGGGGTCCTTGTCTTCCTTCTTGGAATAGGTCGGTATGTATGAAGCACCGGGTTTCTTGTGTTGCTGGGCAATCCCACAGGCCCGTCGGCGATGGGAGTCGAAGAGAGCCACCTTCTTGTACCAGTCGGTGACTTTAGTGGGGGGATTCTCCATCCAGAGAACGTCGAACATCAGATCCTCGGGTATACCCGCAGAGTAATAGAAGACTAGAACCGAATCATCGGTTACTCCAGCGGCAGATACCTTGGACCTAAACTGGGCAGTGTAATTAGCCAAAGAAGGGGAGAACTCGCCCTTCTTTCCTGGACTCATTCGCTTGGTGGCGAGCCAAGTAAGCGCGTTGGTAACCAATTCTGAGCGGGAGAAAACTCCTTCGAATTTGGCAACGAAGTCGGACCACTTTCTGAGGGAGAAGCCTCCGCCTGAGACCTTGGTTTCTCTGAAGGTATCAGCCCATGTAGATGCCGTACCTTTCTTCATGAAAGAGAGTGCATAGGCAATTCGCCTAGCATCGTCGTTGTAGATTTCTGCGTTGATGGATAGGTACAGTTGTACTGAGCGTAGCCAAGGCTTCGCTTTCGTGAGGTTTCCGTCGAAGTCCTCTGGGACTCCGAGGCGGATTTCCGTGGGTTTGGTTCCCATAACGGGAGTCTGGGGTTGGGGGGCGGGTGGTGCCATTGCTGGGAATATGCGACCACTTTGGGCGATCGGGGTCGGTGACAGTGGGGTGGGGCTACGAGGGATTACTGCGCCGGCTGAGAGCTGATGGGACAGTAGTCTAGAGAGTTCTTGTGAATCTGCTTCTGCGGAGGGAGAGCATAGCTCGAGGTCGAGGTCGGGGTTATCAGAGCCTTCAGTGGAAGCTTCTGAGTCCGATGATTCTGAGGATTCGGCTGGCTGTTCTGTGGCTCTCCACGAGGTGGAGATCGGTGGCGGTCAGGCTGAGGAGGAGGGTCTACTCGATGGTAGCCACGACGTGGTAAGCTAGAGCTTTTGTTATGCTTGGCCCGGGTAGGGACGAGTGTAGACTCAAGGGTAAACTGTGGGACGAGGGAGTACCAGCGTTCTAGATGCTATGGTATGACTAAGGCCTTTGGGCGAGGTATCTGCTCACGAAGAGCACGCTCAGCGTCGAAGGGTACAGTGAGTCCAATGAGGACGAGACTTATCCCGGTCTTGGGAGATCGAGCGTAGGAGTTATCTCAAGGTAAGATTGAGTAGCTCTAGCTTAGAGAATACAAGCGTAGAGACTAAGGTTTATATACTCGGACCCTAGAAGGTGATGGAACCCTATGGAATGAGCGGGTAAACAAGGGATGAAAAGAGATGTGACTCGGGGAAGCGTAAGGACTCGGGATGAGTCAAAGTGAGTCACATCTGCTGCGGATCTGTTGATCAATGTCGATCAGAAGCAGCTGTCAATCAATGATTATCATGAAACAAGAGATGGCCGGAATGGCCCGAAGCGACCATGACAGTGGGGTCAATAGTTGGAAATGAAGATATGGTACAGTCCGTGGGAATGGTGACCTACGTGCTGTGAAAGAGGAGTCTGGGTAGCGCCAGACGAGGTGGATAGCGATCTGCTGAGACTAAGCTATCAAAGAAAGAAAGAAAACAAATAGGGCCAGGTCAGATCGTAACAACTGTAGTGTCAAGAACACTGGTACTCTCTCATCCCAGAACCTACCCTTGAGTCTACACTCGACCCTACCTGGGCTAAGTGTAACACTAGACTTATGGATTGTCTTCAGTTGGCAACCCTGATATCAAGAGGGTCCTCAATAACTGGAAGGACCAAGTTCTTAATAATGCAACTCTGCTAGCAGTGCAGGCACCATATGACCATGGATACTTCAATATTCATAAGGCCATATATGGTCCCACTGTTCAACCACATAGTGTACTTGAGTACCCACTCATCATGTCCCACTATGGTTGTGCAGTGAACCCCATGTCTTCTACCCCTTCATGCTTGTTGAATCAGGGACATCATCACCATTGTTCAAGTAAGTTG
Source organism: Retiboletus fuscus (assembly GCA_038093795.1). Classification (NCBI taxonomy): domain Eukaryota; kingdom Fungi; phylum Basidiomycota; class Agaricomycetes; order Boletales; family Boletaceae; genus Retiboletus; species Retiboletus fuscus. The sequence goes on from JBBPSV010000303.1 coordinate 13,112, forward strand.
ATAAATCGTATTAAATGTTAAGTATATGGCAACTAATAACTGTGCATTAGGTGTAAGTCAAACTTCAACGGACATACTGTTAGCATCAAGCCTTTCCTCTTCCCTGAGTCTGTGATGTTGACAAGCTTCAACTGCAAACATACCACATTACATCCATCAACCAGTGGCTAGTCCATCAAGAATTGTTGAGATCAAAGAGAGGGGAAAAGATCCACCATTCAGTACATCAGAAATGAATATATTAGCAATGCTTGGGTTGGGACTTGGGATTGATAAACACAAGGTAATAGGCCTAATAGAGGAGTGTGATGGATTCCATCAAGTGTTCATGAGGAGCTCACTGAATATGCACATCAAGAGCTGCCCACAGCAGTGATGGTGAAGGGGGGAGGAACAAAGGAAAGGCATTTAACAGACATGCTTATATACTTCTTATTAATTCTATTGAGCTACTGTTTTTTTTTTTCTTTGTTTTTATTTGTTTATGGTTTTTGGAGTCCATATGTTATGGTAGTGCTCAGACTTTTACTTTGTTTTGTGGGCATGATCCCAAGTGGTAACAGGGGATATACAACTTGGCATCATTGTGGCCAGGGCTGTGTTGTCATCATGTCATCATCCATATCACCAGTTGGCATCATGTTCACATCACATCATTGTCATTGTCATGGCCCCATGACATTGCAGCAGCATTATCATCACCATTATCTGTCATGGTTGCAGTAGCTAGTGACAGGACACTGTTGAGCAGTGTCCACATGTGGTGAGTTGTAGCTCATCTATCATCTTTTCACTCACTACTGACTCACCATTCTGCCTTGTCATCTCAACACCAGCCCAAGGTCAGTGGGGATGGTGAAGCAACAGCACAACATGCACAATCATGCATATTGTGATGACATTCCTCTTGCCCTCATCCTTATCTTTGCCCTCACCCTTCTCATCTCTGTCCTCACCCTCTCCCAGTGACATCACCCAGGCCCTTGCTCTCCCTCTCCTCCAAGTGATAGCATATGTTCACTGTTGCTGTTTCCTTCCCTGTTGCTCTCCTCTCTCCCTCTTCTCTCCTAGTGCTATCACCCACCCTTGCCTCTCCCTCTTCCTCTCCCTTGCCATCACCACCTTCATTTCACTTGCTCACCTCTCCTAGTGATGGTGCAGCATGTATGTTATGCACACTGCACTGTTATCCATCTCACCATATAGATTGCCTAGGGCATGCAGAAGCAATATCACAACATGCATGATTGTGTATGTTGTGCTATCACTTTGCCCACCCTCACCCTTGCCCTCAAGCCATCTTTCTTGCTCACAACCCACAGGTATACCCACCCTGGGTACAGATACAGGTATGGGTATGACCTCTAATACCCAAGGGTATACCAATGCCAATCCCTAGGGAGGATATTCTGGACAGGTGTCCAATAAAGAAATGATAGTCCAGTAGTAGAAACAGTATTCCAATAGTAGGTATGATAGTTCAGACATGTTAGTCCAAGGGTAGAGTAACATGGAAGACAGCAGTGATGATGATGGTGATGGGGACATGTATGTATGCATGCATGCAATGAGATGACCAGTGTGGAAAGGTCAAAAGATATATTTGAAACCAAAACAACAAAGTTTTATAGTCCAGGCATTTTCCAGGACTGTCAGGCACAAAGAGTATGAACTCTAACTCTAAACTGAAGCAAAGGAAATGACAGACAGTACTGATAGAGTGTGACAACAAATAAAAGGATAAAAGTAGGTAGATGGAGATGATCCAAAAGTTAACCTATGAAGACTGAGATGAAAGGACTATAAGACCAAGTGAGGAAGAACAAACCAGACTAGGTAAATGATGACCAGATGGAATGTAAATGTTAAAAGACAGTCTGTAGAATATGGTGAAATCATGAAATATGATAGTAGAGACCTACAAGTCTCTACAGTATTATGTTTTTAGATGGGTTGTAAAACTCATCTTTATATAGGGTATAGAAGTATTTGTACTTGTATATGTATCTCCTATACATATCTGATCATGTGAGTGATCAGTAAGCAGGTATGTAAGGCTATGATGTCATCCATAGTAACATCAGTCAGCCAACCAATGGTGTTGATACCTTTTATCTTTTGTACAAGTCAGGTGCATAATATGAATAGTGTAAGCACAATCATCATGATAAAATCATGTGATGTGGTCTAGAATCATGGTCTAAAATCAAAGATCAGAAATAGAATACCATGATTCTCAACACCAACTTATATGCCAACTCTTTGGTATGATATGAGTCTGAGATATGCCAGCACACACTTCAGGTTGCCATACTTGTTAGTGGTTGCTAAGAATTTCTGCCAGGTATCCATTCACATGATGTAGATACACACTCATGGTGTGTGACAATGTATCATACAGTCCCACTAGCAGTATCTATGAGATTTTTGATGTGGTCACCAAGCAGTCACTTGTCAGAGAAAGAATGGCATGATGCATGGCACATGCATTATATATGATTGTCCGAGTACAGTGATCATGATGGGAAGACAAAAGCTACAGATCATCTACCAAACAATCATATTGTTGTATTATTGTACACCATAATAAACACATAAGCCATCAAATCATGAATGGTATCATAGTACAGACAAGTGGTAGTATAGTACATAGCTCTGAATACAGGATTCAGATATAGACTGTCAGTGTCATAAGGAACCTGTGGACTAGCGAGGGGGACGCGACAACGAACAGATCACAAGAGACAGCAAAGTAAAAACACCATCAGTTAGACCAATGCAAGAGTAGTAGGGCCATATGCGCCCCATGTCACAATATCTCCACGACTTCAGTACGGATGTCCTTGGCAAAGTTAATGCAGCTGTCGAGTCCTGAGACAGTGATTTCGTGCTCGACAGCGACTCGCTTGAATTCTCCTCTGGGTTGTTGCTCTAGCAACAGCGCATGGAATGGCTGTTGAAGACGAACTATGAGCCGCAGCGCCCGAGTATAATGATCCATCGTGGCAGAGGGTACAGCACGGAATGACGACGTTCGTGCAGAACCGGCCTCGGACTCATCATCAGAAGCGCTTCCCCAAGTGAAACCATGAAGCGGGTCACGGAGATCGTGAATCCATGGATGTACGAGAATGAGCTTTCGTGGCTCCATCACCGAGAGCCTGTCCGATGTGTGGAAATTCACGCAGCCAATCCCTGGGATGCGAGCACGATAGCTAATCTTCTGATCACTCCCTAATCCCTGTTCGACGAGCCTCTTGACTGGAAAGATGATGGATGGGAGGTAGAGCCGGCGATTGGCAAACCGTGCGGGAGGCAAGTGGGTGATTCGGTCATGGATTAGCACTGCATCTGTATGGGATAGTGCACGTCGTAGTGCTGTAACGTGCATGTCCATTTGAACATCTTCAATGACAGGTGAGGGGTGCAGCATCTGGCGATAAACGGAAAGGGTGGCAGGAAGGCAGCTATTGTAAGGCGAAGATTTCCCAGCCCAGGAAAGCACTGTCACTTCCCCCGAACGAGTCACAATCTCCTCCAACAGGTGGCCCAGCGCCGCATATCCCTCTCCGTAATCTGGCCGGATGTCACTTTTGAATATCCCAATCAACGAGTATGCAACGTCTTCCTCTACAGTCGCGGTGCGCGTTGAGGCAAGCCGTAGTTTCTCTCGCACACTGAGATTGTCCGGGTTGAAAGCAGTGATGGTTTCCCGAGTAACGTGAATGGCATCCGTGAGCTCTTCCATGATCTCGGGGGACTTCTTGTGGTTGGCACGGGTGTCGCCACGATATGCTTGCCAATTACGATCATAGAATCGGATCATCTTCGGTGCGAGAAGTTCTTGCGAGGTCCAGGCCCGCGTCATCCAGAAGCTGTCCGTGAGACTGCCGATGCCCGCCAGAGAGTCTACATCCGCAAGAAAGACGAATGTGGCAGCAGACGCTTCGTACCACTTATACATCATCTTGAGCGACTGGTTCAACACCGTGCTGATCATTTTATCGATGCAACATGTATCCGACCATGCCCATCGATATCCGTCCCCACGAACCGCCTCACAGAATTCACGCAGCTTGATGTTCAGTGGTGACGAATCGAGATCCCAGACCGAGCCGACCAACTTGACATCCTGGAAAGAGGGCTCCTTCCCTTCCCATACGTGTGAAAACGTCACATATTCGAAATATTTTGCCACCACTCGGAAGATGCGCCTGTCGTCCAGATCCAGTATCATAGAGGACACCAGTTCTTTGAACTGGGGCTCAAAATTGAATGTATTCGTCCGCTCCATTCCATCGCACAAGCGACCACTCTTGACGTCGATGAGGACCAGAGGGCACACTCTGACGACGTCGCGAACGATGTTGTTGATGGCCATCTCTGACCGGGTTGGCGAAACATATTTCTTGGCAAGTTCTGTAAAATTCAAGTCACGATATAGTCTTCATTGTGTTAAGGTGACACTTACGACGGGTGTCGTGATCGAGAGATTGTTCCATAAGACAGAGCATGCGGTTGATCGCGTACACCGCTTCGTCGTAGCGGTGTAAACCGTGCAGTCCTGCATGTCTTCTCTCGTATCCCCATGGATTCTGTGGATTTGCCTCGATTGCCTGCGTCGGTGAAATTCAGAGTAGTCAGGAACCGAGGAGCAAAATACATACCTCATCTGCGTCCTTCAATGCATCTTCCCATAATGACAGCATTGCTCGGGCTTTGCTTCGTTTAATAAGAAGATCTGCGGGGTTTGATGGGTTTAACGACAGCGCAGTCGAATATTGTACAATTGCTTCTTCAGGATTCTTGGATTGCACCGCTGCGTCGCCCATGTCTTCAAACGGTGTGATCCATTCCTCAATATGTCGCTGAATGGCGACAGCAAGGCCATCAAAGTCCCATCCAAAGAACTTTCGTACACTGTTGGTACATTTAAGGAGAACATGAAAAGGAATGACTTACGAGCGAGATTACCATCAGGTGAGGACTCTTTAGAGATGGGATGACTTCCCGCGCACGCCCGAGCAATTCCGCGGATCTGTTGAGGTCTCCTTTTTTCAGCGACATGCCTCCCAGAAGGAGGAATAATTGAACCTTTACAAAACCCGATTAACATTCGGTACTAGTAATTCACCGTTTACGTACCCAGATAGTGATATATATCGAATTATCATCTACGATCCTGATCAAGTCGTCGATTCGCGAAATAGCATCGTCGTGTTTTCCGCATTGAAACAAGATGATGGCCTGAGTGAAACGAAATATCAGTATAAGCAGTGACGAAGATGACGGACGTATACCTTGGTCAACAAGAGAAAATTATTTTCAGCTGAGAGACCGTCAGTAAACACGAGGTCGAAAGCGCGCATGGCCGACACATGGTCCCCATCGCCGACGTGGGCAATTGCGTGTGCGATGTGACCAATGACGGATCGCTGAACCTCGATAGACTTTACGTACGATAGTCAACACGAGATGGGACGATATATGATGCAAGAATACCTTTTTGGCGTCGTCGATGGCCACACTCCCCCGTTTCAAACGTGACCGTACGAGAGCGCGTTGAGCGAGTACGCATGCATGGTGAGAAGAATCCAGGGGATTGTGGATTTCTTCTGTTAAGAGTTGTTCGACGCGCGTCAAGTTGCCCTGCATCCACGAGCTGAGTGTGGCAGCGCTAATACCTGGCATAAGGGGGAAATCCAACGCTGTTCGAGCGATCAGAAAAAGCGAATAATTGGTATTTGAACATGCTCACAATGCGGGGAAATAGACGGAGTACTAGTAGACTATGACCTTTTAGATTCACCAATGTTTATTAGCATAACGACTTACATCCGTTGTAATGTACGATTCTGGAAGGATATCGCGTAGATTCCGCAATGTAATTTTCCCATATGCTTCGCCTGTTGCAATGTAGTCGTTGTTTGGGGAGAGTGCCATGGACCAGATGTTGCGTGCGTGTTGGAAAAAAGAACCAATTTGCTTGTGCGTAGAGGCATCCCAAAAATATAGTAACTTGTTTGCGGCGACAGAGATAAACTTTTGGTTGCGCGATAGGGCGATAGAGGAAGGTGAACTTGATGAATCACCAGGAATAGATAATGTACTGAACAAGGTTCCCGAAGACGCATCGAAACACTTGGCTTCATGGAACGGGACAGCAAACAGCTGACGACCGTCGGCTGACCAGGCGAGCGGCGAGGATAAGCATGGCTTGAATGGGCACGGGATGTCCATCAGTCGCTGGCCACTGTCGCAGTCGTAGATCCGAATCGACTTGTTGGCAGTAGCAGTGGCGATGCGGTCACCGCTTGGAGAGAATCGCACTGTAAACACCGCATCGTCGTGCTTGAGTGGCCCGACGAGCTGTTTACCCGTGGTCATGCTCAAAATGAACACGCACTCGTCAGCCCCACCTGTCGCAAATTTGGTCGAGTCGGAGGAAATGTCGACCGAGTAAACGTTATTCACGTGATGGTCCATGTCCAGCACCTCTTCATGGGTCCCCGCATCCCACACCCTTACACGCGGTCGTGCGCCCAGTCCACAAACCAGCCACTTGCGATCTGGCGAAAGCGTGGCAGCGAAGATATATGCTCCCGCTCGAATTGGTTCGCCAACCTCGTGTCCGTCATCTACTCGCCATCGTCGAAGGGTGCCTTCACTACCCCCGCTGAATACCTCATTGCCATCGGCAAACAAGACCGAGTGTATGTTGCCTCTACCATGAGGTTCGATTATTCTCGAGCGATCTAGGGGTTGGCGGGCACTAGTCGTTAACGGCCACAGGTACTCGCCAGTGACTAGTACGTACCCTCAACCGTCGATTGCATACCCAACCACGGCGCTCAGATGGAGGCAGGGTGCTGAAAATACAGCATCAAGGGCACCTCAACCTCACGTAACATGCGGCTAATTAGCCGCACGTTACGTGAGGTTGAGGTGTTTGAAACAGTGGAGCCTCGATGGGCTGGATCTGAATCGGAAACTGTTTGCGAAATGGCCCGGAGTCCGTGTCCTGCTCCCGCTCTCCCTCCTCCGCAGCGTCTTGGCGCTGTGGCCTATTCCCACTGCACTCACAACCGGCACAACGCCCCTAGTGCTCAGCGATGGCTTTTACTTTGACGTCGCCGTCGGACAGGCAGAGTACTACCTCCAGAATGACAAGCTCGGCCGCCTCGTCGTAGGCCGCGGCGCCAACGACTCTGCCTTGCTTAAAGACGCACCCACGCTCACCTCCCTCAAGCTCACCCTCGCCCTTGACACACCTGTTGACAGCATCTCTTCCGAGTCTGTCAAGCCTCTCGGCACGCGCAGCGACGAATACGTCCTCAACATCCCCGCCGACGGATCTGCCGCGTCGCTGGCGGCCAATTCGACGCTCGGTCTGTACCGTGGGTTGACGACGTTTGGCCAACTGTGGTATTACTATGGGGACAAGACGTACACACTGGAGGCCCCGATCGCGATCATGGACGCCCCTGCATACGTGCGTTCGACAGTGTTGTCGGCGCGTTGCGCTGACGCGAGACTATTTGCAGCCCTACCGTGGATTCATGCTCGACACGTCTCGAAACTTGTGCATCTCCTCTGTTTTTTGTCACCGTATCAACGTGGATTGACGTCGGGGTCCAGCTTCCCGGTCAGTGATTTGCTTAGGACGCTCGACGCAATGAGCTGGGTCAAGATCAACACATTCCATTGGCACATCACAGACAGTCAGAGTTTCCCCCTTGAGGTCGCTCAGTACCCGGAACTTGCTGCTAATGGTGCCTATTCGCCCGAGGAGACCTACAGCGAGAGCGACGTCCAACGCATAGTTCGGTATGCTGCAGCCGTGCGTCATATTCTGTTCTCCTTTGACCTACTGCTCACGTTGCATGTTGTCATAGCGCGGGATTGACGTTCTCCTGGTGGGTAGGACGTGATGGCTTGGATTGGATCGCAGCTGACATGGTCCTCAGGAAATCGATACCCCAGGGCACACTGCCATCATTGGCGCGACTTACCCCGACTATGTCGCCTGTTTCGACGCCTCCCCCTGGATGACCTATGCCAACGAGCCCCCCGCCGGCCAGCTCCGCTTTGCCCTCCCCGAGGTCGTCAACTTCACCACCTCTTTGTTGGGCGACATTGCTTCCACCTTGCCCTCATCCTACTTTAGCACCGGAGGCGACGAGCTCAACACCAACTGCTACGTCAACGACACCCTCACACAGCAACAGCTCAACTCGACCAACACCACCCTCGCCGAGGCCCTCGCCACATTTACAGAGAGCACTCACGGTGCACTGATAGCGCAAGGCAAGATCCCCGTCGTTTGGGAAGAGATGGTGCTACAGTGGAACCTCACCCTTTCCAACGAGACCATTATCATGTGCGTCCACATTGATCCGTCACAGTCGGACGGCCTCACTTTTCCTTTACAGGGTCTGGATCTCGTCCGAGGATGCTGCCGCAGTAGCTGAGTTGGGATACCGTATCGTTCAGGCACCTTCCAACTACTTTTATCTCGTGCGTGTGCTTCTGTTCTATCCCGATGCCCCCTGTTCCTGATTTTTACCCTGAATAGGACTGCGGTGCGGGCGAGTGGTTGGGAGATGACCCCACTGGGTAGGTCATGTTCCAGACTTGATGAGCATTGATGAACGAGACTGATGCGGTCTGTGATTATAGAAATAGCTGGTGTGACCCCTTCAAGACGTGGTCCGAGGTAAGCAGCAACTTGGCAATTATATGTCTTCGTTCCTCGGGGCTCACCCTCCGTAGTCGTACACCTTTGATCCGCTCGCC
>JBBPSV010000304.1:0-21899 GCA_038093795.1 Retiboletus fuscus
GATATCGAGTAATTGCGTCGGCAACCATGGACGGTGCCGCCACCCCTTCCTCCTTATATTCCCCATTAGCCACACACACGTCCACACGGTCATGAATTTCGGGACGTACGACACGCTGCTTGACCCATGCGTACGGTGCATTTACTGCCTCGAATGCCAGGCGCCGGCACTCGGCAGCATCCGACTTGAACCCCATTCCCGGCAACCACGCTGGCAATGCCTTTACTGCAGTATGCGCACATCAATGATCGGGGAGATGCACTAAATTCAATGGAAACCACCGTACCGAATGGAAGTGCGGTGCACAGCGCGACTGTATGAACCTTGGCGACATGGAGAGCAATGTCCGTGGCGCGTTGCATCGACGCCACGAATGCCTCTGGCGTGTCGTACCCATAAGTCACCTCCATAACCACGGCTGCTGAGAACCTTTGCACAACTAGTGTGAGCGCCACATCCCCGAATGTGATAGAGGTTGAACACGCACGTGGTGAAATGCGCTGCATAGCGCGTCGGGTCATCCAATAGATGCGTCAACATCTTGTACGCGCTCTGCAACTGTCTTGGACGGTAAGCTAGCGACGCTTGAGCGTTAAACACCTGGTGCAACAATCGTCGGTGTAACCTGAATCTCGATCCGTACCGTGCGATAGCGGTCGGCCATTCGAAACCGAACCTTTGTTCGTGTACAGGTCAGCACGAGGAGCACAGAAACGGCCCCAAGCTAGGGTAGCACGAGAACGCACAGGTCTGCAGCGTCGAGTATGGGTCGATCAGAGTACTTTTGCGACCGTTTTTCGAGCAACGCTGTGGCGACTTCTTCCGAGTTCAATATAATAAATTCCTGGCCCAAGACGTGCGCGTAGACGATATCGCCTGTTTGACGATCGCACCTCAACGTCGTATTTCAGGCAACGCGCCATGAAAAAGGGGCCGTACCATATGTCTTTGACAACGCTGTACATGTGAGATGGGGTGCGTCTTTGTTTACGCTGAGTAGGTTTCCGATGAGAGGAATTGGCGTCGGACCAGGTGGGAGCGGTAGTCTGCCGGGATTTGCTGGTGGCTGCGGGCGTCTGAACCTCCGTACACCCTGGATGGCCAGCAGCATAGCTGCCAGTCCGAGCAAGGCTGCAATCATGGCGTGGTGAACCGAGGAAGGTTCGATGGCACCAAGAGACTATTGACAGGACGGTTTGATGGAACCGAACGGGAACCGGATATCGCTTCGATGAACACGGCACCGCGCTGCAGCCCAGTACGAAGGCAGGGACACTGCGATCATGGGTGTGTAGTATGGGCTTCTGCTATCATGATGCTGGACGAGAAAGGGATGGTTCGGTTTCAACAAGGCTGCTTCGGGTTTCCGCTAGCCAATGAAACAACCAGAACCTCTCCTGCAATGTTACGTTACAAGACCGCTCTGCAGATGAGCCTGAGTCAGTATGAGGATAAGAAGACCTGTTTTCTTTCAGTGTAGGAAACACGTCTGAGTCGTGTGCGTCGGTGGGCTTGGGACGTGCATACGAACAAACTTTGGTCGAGTGATATCTTCATGTTCGTCTTTTAGGGTCGGCGTCAGTTCGCAGCAGGTCTAAGGTCACGGTATCCTGCGATCGGGTACTACATCACCAAAATAGTCCAAGTCATATATCTGGTGATAGTCAAATATATGATCCGAGTATGTTGTAGACAACGTAGACAAGAATGAGTGTCTGTATCCGAATATACGAAATCACAAATCTCCGCTGTGCATATGATCGAGACGACAGTGGCCAAGAGTTATAATAGCGGATCGACAGCTTTCCATAGACAATCCAGTTGTCGATAAGTAATTATATTACATTCTCAGCTCATTTTCATACAGTGGTGAATATATCAGTTGCTCGATTCAGACATACAAGTACTGTGATTGAAAGACGAATCTATTCATGGTATGGAAAGACACTTGTGATATCGTACATGTGAGTGCTGGTATTGTAGTCAAATACTACAAGCTGATGGCAGCAATGCTTGGAGTGAGAGTGCTGAGTGAGCGTGAATCGATAGCGAGGGCGAGCAGCAAATGGGAGTAATGATGTGAACGTATGATGCGATGATGATGGCTGGAAACACCTGAGAAGCAACATTGTGACGAAGTTTGTGTGATGAGAACTCTACTTGCAAATACGTGTGCTCTTCCTCTCTGTCATAGACACCTTTCGTTTTCCGGTTTTCTTGCTCTTGTGTTTTGGTTGTTCCTCCAACTCGGAGTCGTCCTCAGTGAGTGGACTACCTCCGATTCCAACCCCTTCGTCATGTCTATGCTTGGGGAGGGGGGTCTCAAATTGCAGAGATCCTTTGTGACGACTGTGGCTTGGACCTGCAATGGGGCCCAGGTGACTGGCATGTGAAGGAGTGGCTGGAGGTGAAGTCGGCTGTCGAAGAGTAGCAGGAGGTGGTGTTGTATGTGGGGGACATGGATTCGCACGATGAGCCACGCCCCAAGGATCATCCAGGTCCAAATTCATCTGCTGTATTGCAGGGGAACTAGAGTGACCATCAGAAGAACCTGCAAGGCAACTGGCAATTTGATGTTTCATGAGCACAGAGTCATCTTGGTCTTTGTCATCCTCAATGTCATCTCCATGTGAGGTAATACCACCTTCATTGTTGAAAAGTAATCTGTATTATTATGTTTGTTAGTAAAATGTTATCAATGATGAGTGCTCTTACTTGTTGAAATGCCCAAAGAGCGCCCCAACCCATGCCTCATCTTCATTCTCTTCTATGAATGTAAGCACTTGATAGTAAAATTTTGACAGGCTGAATGTGCCATCCATTTCCCTGAATTTATCAAGTGCAGATATTGCAAAATGAGCCTGAAAGTAGAGATTATCAGACTGGGAAATCAGAAAAGCAAAACTCACATGAAGAGCTGCATATGCGATGTGGGCAGCTTCAACCTGTTTCATGTTGTGTATCTTGCTGTTACTTGCACGTGGTTTGTGGGATTTATTAGTAGTAGGGTTTACCGAGGAGGGGGACATGAAAATGTGCTTCATAACCTGATACAGAGTCAGACAAAGCTTGAAAAGTGGTTCAAGAGATCATGTTACCTGTTCCAATAAATACCCTCTAAGGAATCCACTATCGAATTTCTCCAAGTTGAAGTCCTTCCTGGCAGGTGCTCCTTCCCACAGAAAAGTTGGATACAACTGTGCTGTCACTGGGAGGCAAGCATCAATGAGCTTCTTTCGAGTGCTGCTGGGAGTGTGAGTGAAATCAGGAGCACTTGACAACTATGGAGCACTTACTTGAGGGGATCTTCATCATATTGATTGAGGTAGTGTATGGGACAAAGTAGTTGTGCGAGCTCAGGGTGATTGAAACCCAGTTGTTCTTTGTCTCCTTTGGAGTCAACCAGAGGATCAATGTATTTCTTGTCAGGGTCTGGAGCAGCATATCATCCAATCAAGGGGCATAGATGGCCCCCATTGTTGGAACGTACGCAATTCATGTTTCTTTGCATCTAAGATTGGCCCAATTAGTATCTGTTATGATCAGTACTCTATGATGTCCCAATCCTAATGGATTTTTGCCAAGTTCTCTTATCTTATCTTATCTTCTTATTGCATCAATAGATGCTCACATGCCATCTAATCATGGATGCCTTTCTTTGTTCTTGTTTACCTTTTTATAGAGTTTACTTTCTTTTCAAGTTGCACTATCTGGCAAGCACAGCCTTTTGCTTCTATTTCATTTCTGTGCTGTGCTTTGCTGTGCACATTGCCTCTTTCATTTCTGCTATGCTTCTATCTCCTGTGCACTGCTGTGCATTACACATCATGCTTCTCTTTTAATCTCTGTCTCACAGCCCTATGCCGCATGCTGCTACATCATATGACCATATGTAGTTAATTTACAAACATGTACATACAAAGCCTATGAGTATATAAACCCAGAGAACTTGCTGGCTAACACCAGTCTTGTTCTTCTGGAGATTTCCCCAAAGTCTCTACACTAAGAGCGATACTCCCTGTTCCACTACGCTCATACGCTCTAGCCTAGCATAAGGGCCACTACAAAGTTAACTCGTGACTTAGTCTATCACCTCACGATGACCACTCAGTGCTAGTCATTGGGTTGTTTCAGTATCAGCCTGTCAAGATACGGTATCTTGTTTGCTTACATCATTAATGAGCTTCTTTACCTTCTCTCATTTGTTCTTGTTGATAAGCTCCAGAAGGTAAGGTGCTTGCTCCTTGAGATAGTTGAAGATGCGCATATAGCATGCTCCAGTTCTTCCATCCCTAGATAATGACCTTAGTGCACATATATGCATCGAAAACTGTACTTACACATTCTTGAGCACCTTCTCACATTTCTTCTTCACTTGCTCTGTGTCCTCATACTTTCCTTCTGCAACAGCATCTTCTTCTTCAAACATCAGGCATGTTACGAGTTGACCTGGCCCTGTTCATTTCTTTCCTTTATTTTACTTAGCTTAGTCTCGATGGATCGCTATCCATCTCGTCTGGCCTTACCCAGACCGCTTGCATGCAGCATGTAGGTTGATACTCCCACGGACTGCATCTTCTTTTCATTTCCGACTAATGACCCCGCTGTCATTGTCGCTTCAGGCCGTTCCGGCCACTTCTTCGTTTCATGATAATCTTTGATAGACAGCTGCTTCTGATCGACACTGATCGACAGATCCGCAGTGGATGTGACTCGTTTCGACTCATCCCGAGTCCTTACGCTTCCCCAAGTCACATCTCCTTTCATCCCGCATCGACCCATCTTTCCATGGGCTTCCATGACGTTCTGTGCCTCCAGTATATAAACCGTAGCCTCTACGCCTGTACTCTCTAAGCTAGAGCTACTCAATTATACTCTTGAGATAACTCCTATGCTCGATCTCCCGAACCGGGATAAGACTTGTCCTCATCGGACTCCTCGTATCCTTCGACGCTGAGTGTGCTCTTCGTGAGCAGATACCTCGCCCGAAGGTCCTTAGTCGTACCGTAGCGTCAAGAATGCTGGTACTCCCTTAGTCCCTAGAACCCCCTTGAGTCTACGCTCGACCCTACCCGGGCCAAGCGTAACAAAAGCTCTAGCTTACCACGTCGCGGCTACCATCGAGTAGGCCCTCCTCCTCAGCCCGACCGCCACCAATCTCCACCTCGTGGAGAGCCACAGAATCACCGGACCCTGAGTCCTCAACCTCAGAAACATCGGACTCAGAAGCACCTACTGAGGGCTCTGATAACCCCGACCTAGACCTCGAGCTATGCTCTCCCACCGAGGAAGCAGAATCCCAAGAACTCTCTAGACTACTGTCTCACCAGCTTTCAGCCGGAGCAGTTATCCCTCGTAGCCCCACCCCGCCGTCACCGACCCCGATCGCTCAAAGCGGTCATATCTTCCCAGTCACGGCACCCCCAGCTCCACAGCCCCAGACTCCCGTCATGGGAACCAAGCCCACAGAAATCCGTCTCGGAGTTCCCGAAGACTTCGACAGAAACCTCATGAAGGCGAAGCCCTGGCTTCGTTCGGTACAATTGTACCTCTCAATCAACACAGAAATCTACAACGACGATGCTAGGCGAATCGCCTATGCACTATCCTTCATGAAGAAAGGTACGGCGTCCACATGGGCTCATACCTTCCGAGAATCCAAGATCTCCGGCGGAGGCTTCTCCCTTGGGAAGTGGTCCGACTTTGTCTCAGACTTCGAGGCCATATTCTCCCACTCAGAATCGACCACTAATGCACTAACTTGGCTAGCCACCAAGCGAATGATCCCCGGAAAGAAGGGCGAGTACTCCCCTTCTCTGGCTAACTACACGGCACAGTTCAGGTCCAAGGTATCCGTCACAGGAGTAACCGACGATGCGGTTTTAATCTCCTACTACTCTGCGGGTATACCAGAAGACCTCATGTTCGACGTTCTCCGGATGGAGAATCCCCCTACCAAGGTCGCCGACTGGTACAAGAAGGTGGCCCTCTTCGACTCCCACCGCCGCCGAGCCCGAGGGATCGCGCAGCAACACAAGAAACCCGGTACTTCGTACGTACCCACTTACTCAAAGAAGGAAGAAAAGGACCCCGACGCCATGGACGTCGACGCCGTCCGGCTTCCCCCTAAGCTCACTGAAGCCGAAAGGCAGAAGTGTCTCAAGGAAGGCCGCTGCCTCCGATGCCGCCAGACTGGCCACATGGCAAAGGAGTGCAAGGTCTACGATTCGCCTAGAAACCCCAAGAAGACTTGCAAGGTGAAGAAGGATGATATCCCTGAGCTCGCTGACTGCGAAGACGATGACGACGAAGTTGAGTCAGTAGCTAGAATCTCCTTCTCCCGCAAGGATTTTTAGAACGGAGGACCCCGTCAACGCGGATTCCTCCTAGGTGTGCCAATGTACTAGTATCTGAGACTCGCAAATCTATGCAGATCCCAGTTCAACTCATCGTACCTGTGCACTCTCTCAAAGCCGTTGACACCCGCACCCTGATCGACAGTGGCGCCGATATCTCATGCATCGACTGGGACTTCGTGCGTAAGCACAAGATCCCCACGACTCGACTACCGAAACCCATTCCCATTCAGAATGTCGACCAATCTAACAACTCTCACGGAGCAATCCGGTTCACCTGCACCCTCTATGCCAATACTGGCGGGATTACCCAGAAAGTCCTCTTCCATGTTATGTCCTGTGGGAGCGAGAATGTCATCCTCGGACTCCCCTGGCTCCGCTCCACCAACCCCACGATCGACTGGGTTAAACAGACGATTGACATCCCCGAGTCCTGCAACCAATCCAAGGTTCTTTTTCAGGAACACAACGTCGCTACCTCTGAGCATAGCGACCGATTCAAGAGACCCAGCTTTGACTGGACCCCCCCACGCCAAGTCAAGGTCAACTGCGTTGATCACGCCCGACTCTACGAGTATCTCGATGAAGAGACGGAGAGCGAGTTCTGTCAACGAGCTCATGACCACTACAGGATTGGTCAGATCCAACGGTGTGGATCACGATTCTACCCCCTGGGCTCTCCAGTCATTGCCAAGATCACCTCCACTATGCAGCTCGCACAAGCGGAATTCAACAAGAAACCCGAGGTCACCCTCCCAGCGGAGTACGAGCAGTTCCGAAAGGTGTTTGAAGAACGACCAATCGGACAACTCCCGCCAGAACGGACTTACGACCATGAGATCAACCTTAAAGAAGGCTTCGAACCCAAGATCGGCAAGCTATATCCGCTATCCCCGCGTGAACGCGAAGCCACCGAAGCCTTCCTAGAAGAGAATCTCCGGTCCGGTGCTATCCGACCCTCGAATTCTCCCCAAGCATCCCCTTTCTTCTTTGTCCAGAAGAAAGAACTCGACGCCAACGGCAATCCCAAGCTCCGGCCCTGTATGGACTACCGGAAACTCAATGACCAAACGATCCGCGATGCCTACCCCTTACCTCGGATCGATGACCTCATCAACAAGGTGCAAGACACTAAGGTCTTCACCAAGTTCGACGTCTGATGGGGCTACAACAACGTCCGGATCAAAGAAGGACACCAATGGAAAGGCGCCTTCCTCACTCACAAGGGCCTCTTTGAACCCATGGTCATGTTCTTTGGCATGACTAACTCCCCTGCCACGTTTCAGCGATTCATGAATGACTCGTTCAGAGATATGATCGCAGAAGGATGGCTCGTCATCTACATGGACGACCTCCTCATCTTTTCCCCCGACGACCACCTCCACACGGAACGAACCAAGCGAGTTCTCCAACGAATGGAAGAGCTCGACCTCCACCTACGCCTGTCCAAGTGTGCATTCACCACGGATCAGGTTGACTACCTCGGCATGATTCTCTCCCCTGGGAAACTTGCCATGGATCCCGTCAAGCTCGACGGGATCACCTCGTGGCCCGCCCCGACCTCCGTCAAAGAAGTCCGGTCTTTTCTTGGATTCGCCAATTATTATCGGCAATTCATCCTGGACTATTCTACCATAGCTCAGCCCCTCATAGATCTCACTAAGAAGACCCAACCGTGGCACTGGGACACCCCACAAGAAACTGCGTTCCTCCAGTTAAAGGAACTCTTCCTTTCCAAACCCGTGCTCAGATTACCCGACCCCAGTGCACCGTTTGCCATCGCGACCAACACCTCCGGCGTGGCCACGGGTGGTATCCTACTCCAGATGGACAAAAACGGTGCCTGGCACCCTTGCTCCTATCTCTCTCAATCGTTCTCCCCAGCAGAACGAAACTATGATATCCACGACCGCGAACTTCTCGCCATTATTCGCACACTAAAGTCGTGGCATCACCTCCTGCACGGCTCATCCTCACCGGTTCAGGTCTTCACGGACCATAAGAACCTTACCTACTTCCGCGCCCCTCAGAACCTGAACCGTCGACAAGCCCGCTGGCTTTTAGACCTAGCAGACTTCAACTACAAGATGATTCACGTCCCTGGATCTCTCCTCACCGGACCGGATGCCCTGTCGCGCCGCCCGGACTTCCTTGCTCACACGCCGGACAACACTCAGACCGTCCTCCTCCCGGACTCTATCTTTGTCCGCCTCATCGACTCCGCCCTACGGGATCACATTAAGACCACATCAAAAGACGATCCCCTATACCTCCAGACCCTCCAAGCCTTCGATGGCTCCATTCCCCCCGCCTTTCGCTCCCGCCTCAGCGACTGGCAACTCCACGAAGGTGTCCTCACCTACCAAGGACGCGTTTATATTCCCCCCGTCAATGGCCTGCGCAAGTCCATCCTACAGCGCTGCCACGACCACGAGTCCGCTGGTCACCCGGGTTTTTTTAAGACTCGACAACTCGTTGCGAGCAAGTTCTGGTGGCTTGGTTTGGCCCAGTACGTTCGCAAGTATGTCGAGGGCTGTGCCCTGTGTCAGCAACACAAAGTCAACACTCACCCCACAACCCCTCCGCTCACCCCCAACAAGTCCACCGCCATGTGCCCTTTCCAGCAGATCTCCTGTGACATGATCACGGACCTCCCCAAGTCCAACGGTTTCACGGCTGTTATAGTCTGGGCCGACTATGCATCTTCGAAGGGGGCTATTTTCTGCCCCACCACTAAAACGGCCACGGCAGAAGACGTCGCCGTCCTCTATTTCAAAAAGGTTTACCCCAGATTTGGCCTCTATGAGAAGATCATCTCAGATTGAGGCCCGCAGTTCGCTTCTCGCTTCGCAAAAGAACTCAGTAGGCTTCTCGGCTGCTCCCTTGCGCTATCAACCGCGTATCACCCTCAGACTGATGGAGAAACTGAGCGGATCAATCAGGAACTCGAGACTTACCTGCGGATCTTTGCGGGGAACAACCCCACCACGTGGGCTGATCGGCTGATCCACGCCGAATTCGCTCACAATCACCGCCCTCATTCCGTCACCGGTAAATCCCCGTTTTACCTAATGATGGGATATGAACCTACTCCAATCCCCACCGTCCTCCCACTCACGGATCTCCCCGCCGTGGAGGATCGTATCAAGGAACTTACCGCTGCCCGTCAAGAAGCCCTTGCTGCGCACGAATTGGCTAGGCAAGTCATGGCTTCTCGAAACAAGAAGACTTTCACTCCGTTCGAAAAAGGGGATCAGGTCTGGCTCGAGGCCAGAAATTTGAAACGCAACCTGACTCACCCGAAATTTGCCCCGAAACGTGAAGGACCTTTTACCATTGTCAAGGTATTGTCCCCGATCACGTACCAACTCCGCCTCCCCAAGACATGGAAAATACATCCGGTCTTCCATGCCTCGCTCCTCACCCCATACAAGGAGAACTCCGTACACGGGCCCAATTTCCCATCACCCCCACCTGACCTCATTGATGGCGAAGAACAATATGAAATCGAAAAGATCGTACGACACCGGGGCTCCGCTGTCAACCGCCAGTTCCTTGTCCGCTGGCACGGTTTCACCGCCTCAGACGACACCTGGCTCCCAGAACGGGAGTTCAAACATGCCCAAGCAACTCTCCGAAGCTATAAGAAGCTTCACCCCAAGGTCTTCCCTTCTTAGAACTCTACGCGCTGGTCTCTACGTGAGAATCACCAACCGAGCTCTAAAACGACTTACATATCTCACATAACAATGTCTTACTCTCCCTCAACCGAGTCTTCCCTCACCGAATCCTCGCTTACCTTCACCGACTCCGCTCTCCCCTCTCTTGAGGGAGTCGATGACTCTTCCACCCTTGCCCAGGAACTCTCCGTTCCTACCATTCATCCCACCATGGTCCTTGCCGAGGACTCCTCTAGTAACGTAGCCACCCCAGGATGGAATACCGAGCCTCTCCCTTGGCCCTCGGTCCTTGAGCAGGAAGAGAGGCCGAAGACTATCCTATCTGTTAATGTACCAAGATTCGCTTACACTCTCCGATCCGACCCACTGTCCTGCGAGTCTGGACGACTTCTTCAGACCAGACTCCGAGACTCCCGCCTGGCCACCACCATGCAGGCCCATTTAGATGTAGACTCCCCTCTAGAATCCCTATACCTAGCCTTTTTACAGGTCTCTCGTCTCGACCCCATCGCTTCTTTCACCTCCGCCAATGCCCAGTCGGAGTTTTTCTCCACTCAGCTCCGCCTTGTAGCCCACCGCATCCACTCGTACCTCCTATCTGCCATGCACCAGCTTGACATGCTGGACTTTGTCGCCGACATTGAACGCTACTCACAGGATCTTGCAAGGGCAGGTCTCCCTCTTCCACCCGTTCGACCCTCACTCCCAGTCGAGACCATCTTGGTTCCCTCCCCCGCCGAGCCCGCCGCTCCGACGCCATCTGCGTCGTCCTCTCTGCTGTCCCCCAGCGAGGTGAACCTCATCGACAGACTCGAATGTGTCCATCTCATGAACGAAGGTGAGATCAGTCTTAGCCCCGACCACCCTCTCTACAACGCATCCTGTTTCCACTGTCACCGCCTTGGACACTGGCGCATTGACTGCCCAGAGTACAAGTGCCCGTTCTGTCTCCGCATGCGCCCCGGACACATTCAGAACCAGTGCCCACTCCGTCGTCGTCCCCGCCCCGCAACCCCATCCTCATCGTCCCAATCTTCTAGCTCCACCTGCTCTTCGCGACGGTCGCACCGTCCGTGTCCTCGCCCGCTTGCATCCCACATTCAGGATGAGCTGGAGGTCGACTTCACAGACGACGTATGGGACGACACCGCCTACGCCAACGTCACTGGTTCCCCCAATGGGGGCTACATTGATCTCTAGCTATCCTCAAGTGGCATTGAGGAGCGTAAGAAGGGGGTAATGTTACGAGTTGACCTGGCCCTGTTCATTTCCTTTCTTTATTTTACTTAGCTTAATCCTGATGGATCGCTATCCATCTCGCCTGGCCTCACCCAGACCACTCTCACGCAGCATGTAGGCAGATACTCCCACGGACTGCATCCCCTTTTCATTTCCGACTAATGACCCCGCTGTCATTATCACTTCGGGCCGTTCCGGCCACTTCTTCGTTTCATGATAATCTTTGATAGACAGCTGCTTCTGATCGACACTGATCGACAGATCCGCAGCGGATGTGACTCGCTTCGACTCATCCCGAGTCCTTACACTTCCCCGAGTCACATCTCCCTTCATCCCGCATCGACCCGTCTTTTCTACGGGCTTCCATGACGTTCCATGACTCTCGTATATAAACCGTAGTCTCTACGCCTGTATTCCCTAAGCTAGAGCTACTCAATCATACTCTTGAGATAACTCCTACGCTCGATCTCCCAAGACCGGGATAAGACTCATCCTCATTGGACTCCTCGTATCCTTCGACGCTGAGCGTGCTCTCCGTGAGCAGATTCCTCGCCCGAAGGCCCTTAGTCGTACCGTAGCGTCAAGAACGCTGGTACTCCCTTAGTCCCTAGAAAACCCTTTGAGTCTACGCTCGACCCTACCCGGGCCAAGTGTAACATAAAGTTGGTAGCAGTGATGGTGGAAATGGTGGTGATGGTGGCATCGGTGAATGGGTTGGCATTGGTAGGGTGTCAGTCCAGAACAGTACCAGACTAACTGTGGCCGATGGCATTGATGGTGGTGGTGGTGACATAGTGGTCCAGACTGATGCTGGACTTGTTGGTGGTGATGGTGATGGCAATGATGGCATGGGCAATACAGATGGTAGTGGTGATGATGGTGTCCTCAGGGTACTTTCGATGTGGACCGGACTCAGTGTGCGATGGATTCCTCTCCCCTTCTCATATCCAGGGTAGAGCTTCAGGATGGCACTGACAAATGACTCCCAATTGGGTGGGATGGCCTCAGCTTCAGGAAGTGTTTTCCAGAGCTCTGCCTAGCTGAGCTTGGCATAGTGGATTGCAGCTTGGGTCAGTGTGGACTTTGGTAGTCTGACCAAGTTGGCTAGGTCTTCAATGTCATCTAAAAAGTTCAGGAGGTTAGTCAGTGTCCCATCAAATAGGGGTGTGTTGGGCAATCCATGGATTGGTAGTCTGAGGAATGGGTTAGTTATTGTTATGCTTGGCCTGGGTAGGGTCGAGCATAGACTCAAGGGTGAGGTCTGGGACTATGGAGTACCAGTGTTCTTGACACTACAGTATGACTAGGAGCTTCGGATGAGGTATCTGCTCATGAAGAGCATGCTCAGCATCGAAGGATATGATGAGTCCAAAGAGGACGAGTCTTATCCCGTTCTTGGAAGGTCGAGCATAGAAGTTATCTCAAAGATATGATTGAGTAGCTCTAGCTTAAGGAGTACAAGCGTAAAGACTACTGTTTATATACTCAAGCCATGGAAGGTCATGGAAGTCTATGGAACGAGCAGGAGAACAAGGAACTAAGGGAGATATGACTCAGAGAAGCGTAAGGACTTGGAAGGAGTCAAAGTGAGTCATATCCACTGCAGATCTGTTGATCAGTGTTGATCAGAAGCAGCTGTCAATCAACGATTATCATGAAACAGAAAAGTGGTTGGAGCAACCCGAAGCAACAATGACAGTGGAGTCATTAGTTGGAAATGAAATGTATGATGTGGTCCATGAGATAAAAACCTACATGCCATGAGAGCAGAGTCTGGGTAATGCCAGACAAGGCAGATAGTGATCTGCTGAGACTAAGCTAAGGAAAAAGACAGAAAGACATAAACGGGGCCAGGTCAGGTCGTAACATTACCCCCCTCTTACGCTCCTCAATGCCACTTGAGGACTTCTAAAGATTGATGTAGCCCCTGTTGGGGGAACCAGTGATGTTGGCATAAGCCGTGTCGTCCCATACATCATCCGTGAAGTCAAGCTCCAGCTCATCCTGGATGTGAGATGCAAGTGGGCGAGGTCACAGGCAGTGTGACCATCACGATGAGTGGGAGGAATTAGAGGAGTGAGACAAGGATGAAGACAGTGTGGTGGGGCGGGGGCAACAGCAAAGGGGGCACTGGTTCTGGATATGTCTGGGGCACATGCAGAGGCAGAAGGGACACTTGTACTCAGGGCAGTCAATGTGCCAGTGTCCAAGCCGGTGACAATGTAAACAGGACATGTTGTATAGGGGATGGTTGGTGGTAAGGCTGATCTCACCTTTGTTCATGAGATGGATCCTCTCAAGCCAGTCAATCAGGTTCACCTTGCTTGGTGATAGGGAAGAGGACAACGCAGATGGTGTTGGAGTGGAAGGCTCAGCGGGTGAGGGGACAAGGATAGTTTCAAGTGGGAGAGAGGGCTGAACAGGGGGAGCAGGGAGACCAGCCTTGGCGAGGTCCTGGGAATATCATTCAATGTTAGCGATGAAATCCAGCATATCCAGCTGGTGCATGGCCAACAGAAGGTATGAGCGGATGTGGCAGGCTACAAGGCAGAGCTGCATGGAGAAAAACTCTGACTGGGCATTGGCGGAGGTAAACAAGGTGATAGGGTTGAGACGTGAGACCTGTAAAAATGCTAAGTACAAAGATTTGAGGGGAGAGTCTACATCCAAATGGGCCTGCATGGTAGCGGCCAAATGGGAGTCTCAGAGATGAGTCTGAAGGAGGCGTCCTGACTCGCATGACAGTGGGTCGGACTGAAGGGTATAGGTGAACCAGGGTACATTGATGGACAGGATGGTTTTAGGTTTCTCCTCTTCCTCGAGGACAGGGGACCAAGGGAGTGAGGCGGTGTTCCATCCCGGGGTGGCAGAATTGCTGGGATAGTCGTTGGCAAGAACCATGGGGGGGTGAACGGTGGGAACGGAGAGTTCCTGGGCGAGAGGGGAGGATTCATCAACTCTCTCAAGTGGAGAGAGAGCAGAGTCAGTGAAGGATGACTCAGTAAGAGAAGACTCAGTGGACAGGGAGTAAGACATGTGGCTAAGTATCGAAGATTGGTAGGATTCAGTTAGTGATGCTCATGTAGAGACCAGTGTGTAGAGTTCTAAGGAGGGAAGACCTTGGGGTGAAGCTTCTTATAGCTCTGGAGAACTGCTTGTGCATGTTTAAACTCCCATTCGGGGAGCCAGGTGTCGTTGGCAGCTGTGAAGCCATGCCAGCAGACAAGGAACTGACAGTTGGCAATGGAGCCCTGGTGTTGTACGATCTTTTCAATCTCATATTGTTCTTCTCCATTGATAAGATCAGGTGGGGGCGACGGGAAGTTGGGGCCGTGCACGGAGTTCTCCTTGTAGGAAGTGAGGAGTGATGCATGGAAGACCAGATGTATCTTCCACATCTTGGGGAGGTGGAGTTGGTACATGATCAGGGACAATACCTTGGTAATGGTAAAAGACCCTTCACGTTTCAGGGCGAATTTTAGGTGAGTCAGGTTTCATTTCAGATTTCTGGCCTCAAGCCAGACTTGATCCCCTTTCTCAAACGGAGTGAAATTCTTCTTGTTTTGAGAAGCCATGACTTGCCTAGCTAGTTTGTGTGCAGCAAGGGCTTCTTGGTGAGCAGCAGTGAGTTCCTTGATGTGGTCCTCCATGGCAGGGAGATCTGTAAGCAGGAGGATGGTGGGGACCGGAGTGGGTTCATATCCCATCATTAGGTAAAACGGAGATTTACCAGTGATGTAATGGGGGTGGTGATTGTGAGCAAATTCAGCGTGGATTAACCAATCAGCCCACATGGTAGGGTTGTTCCCCACAAAGATCTGCATGTAAGTTTTGAGTTCCTGATTGATCCGCTTGGTTTTCCCATCAGTCTGGGGGTGATACGCAGTGGATAATGCAAGGGAACATCTGAGAAGCCTACCAAGTTCTTTTGTGAAGCAAGAAGCAAATTGGGGGCCTTGATTGGAGATGATCTTCTTGTAGAGGCCAAATTTGGGGTAAACCTTCTTAAAATAGAGGACAGCGATGTCCTCCACTATGGCGGTCTTAGTGGTAGGGTAGAAAATAGCCCCCTTCAAAGATGTGAAGTTGGCCCAGACTATTACAGCCGTGAAACCATTGGACTCGGGGAGATCCGTGATCATGTCGCATGAGATCTGTTGAAAGGGGTGGGTGGTAGTGGACTTGTTGGGGGTGAGCAGAGGGGTTGTGGGATCAGTGTTGACCTTGTGCTGCTGGCAAGGAGTACAGCCCTCGACATACTTGCGAATGTACTGGGCCAAACCAGGCCACCAGAACTTGCTCACAATGAGCTGTCGAGTCTTAAGAAAATCGGGATGGCCAGCAGATTCATGGTCGTGACACCATTGGAGAATGGATTTACGTAGTCCAGCAATGGGTGGGATATAGATGCGACCTTGGTAGGTCAAAATGCCTTCGTGGAGTTGCCAATCGCTGAGGTGGGAGCGGAAGGCAGTGGGAATAGAGCCATCAAAGGCTTGAAGCGTCTGAAGGAAGAGGGGATCGTCCTTAGATGTAGTCTTAATGTGATTTCGGAGAGCGGAATCAATGAGCCAGACAAAGATGGAGTCTGGTAGGAGGACAGTCTGGGTGTTGTCTGGTGCGTGAGCAAAGAAATCCGGGCGGTGGAAAAGGGCATCTGGGCCAGCGAGAAGGGATCCGGGGACATGGATCATCTTGTAATTGAAGTCTGCAAGGTTGAGTAACCAGTGGGCTTGTCTGCGATTGAGGTTCTGTGGGGCCTGGAAATACATGAGATTCTTGTGATCCGTGAAGACCTGAATCGGGATGGGAGAGCCATGCAGGAGATTGTGCCAGGATTTCAAAGTGTGAATGATTGTGAGAAGTTCGTGGTCGTGAATGTTGTAGTTTCGTTCTGCAGGGGAGAACAACTGGGAAAGATATGAGCAAGGGTGCCAGGCACCATTCTTGTTGGTCTGTAAAAGAATACCACTGGTGGCCACACCTGAGGTGTCAGTCGCAATGGCAAAAGGTGCAGCAGAGTCTTGGAGTCAGAGTACGGGCTGAGACAGGAAGAGTTCCTTTAGACAAAGGAACGCAGCTTCCTGCAAGTGGTTCCATTGCCAAGGTTGGGTTTTCTTAGTGAGGTTGATGAGGGGGCAAGCAATGGTGGAGTAATCCAGGATGAATTGTCGATAGTAATTGGCAAATCCAAGGAAAGACCAGACTTCCTTGACCAAGGTCAGAGCCAGCCAAGAAGTGATCCCGTCAAGCTTGATGGGGTCCATGGCAAGCTTGCCAGGGGAGAGGATCATGCCGAGGTAGTCCACCTGCTCCGTGGCGAAAGAACATTTGGACAGCCGAAGGTGGAGGTCAAGCTCTTCCATCCTTTGAAGGACTCTCTTAGTCTGTTCGGTATAAAGTTGCTCATCTGGGAAAAAGATAAGGAGGTCGTCCATATAGATGATGAGCCATCCTTCTGAGATCATGTCCCGGAACAAATCATTCATGAATTGCTGGAATGTGGTGGGGGAGTTGGTCATTCCGAAGAACATGACCATCAGTTCAAAGAGGCCCTTGTGAGTCAGGAAGGCACCTTTCCACTGATGTCCTTCTTTAATCCAGACATTGTTGTACCCCCAGCATATATCGAATTTGGTGAAGACCTTTGCGTCTTGCACCTTGTTGATGAGGTCGTCGATTCTGGGCAGGGGATACACATCTCAGATGGTTTGTTTATTGAGCTTCTGATAATCCATGCAGGGTCGAAGCTTAGGGTTGCTAGCAGGGTCAAGTTCTTTCTTCTGGATGAAGAAGAAAGGAGATGCTTGGGGGGAATTCGAGGGGTGGATAGCACTGGACCAGAGGTTTTCTTCAAGAAAGGCTTCAGTGGCTTTGCATTCCCACAGGGATAGCAGGTATAACTTGCCTATTTTGGGTTCGAAGCCTTCTTTGAGGTTAATCTCGTGGTCGTAAGTCCGTTCTGGTGGGAGTTGTCTGATTGGTCATTCTTCAAACACCTTTCAGAACTGCTTGTACTCCACTGGAAGGGTAACTTTGGGTTTCTTGTTGAATTCTGCTTGTGCAAGTTGCATGGCAGAGGTGATCTTGGCGATGACCGGAGAGCCTAAGGGGTAAAACTGCAATCCACACCGTTGGATCCACCCTATGCAATAATGGTCATGAGCTCTTTGACAGAACTCACTCTCTGATTCTTCGTCAAGATATTCATAGAGTTGAGCATGGTCAACACAGTTGACCTTAACTTGGTGTGGGGGGGTCCAGTCAAAGCTGGGTCTCTTGAATCAATTGCTGTATTCAGAGGTAGCAATGTTGTGTTCCTGAAAAAGAACCTTGGATTGATCGCAGGATTCAGAGATGTTGATCATCTGTTTGAACCAGTTGATCTGTGGGTTGGTGGAGCAAAGCCAGGGGAGTCTGAGGATGACATTCTCACTTATGCAGGACATTACATGGAAGAGAACTTTCCAGGTGATCCCTCCAGTGTTGGCATAGAGGGTGCAGGTGAATTGGATGGCTCCGTGGGAATTACTGGATTGGTCAACATTCCAGACTGGGATAGGTTTCAGAAGTCAAGTGATGGGGAGTTTATGCTTTTGCATGAAATCCCAGTCTATACATGAGATGTTGGCACCACTGTCAATCAGGGCATGGGTGTCAATGGCTTTGAGGGTATGCACCAGTACAATGAGCTGAACTGGGATCTGCATGGATTTGTAAGTCTCAGATACTAGTACATTGGCGCATCTAGGAGGAGTCCACATTGACAGGGTCCTCCACTCTAAAAATCCTTTTGGGAGAAGGAGATTCTAGCTACCAACTCGACTTTGTCATCATCCTTGCAGTTGGCTAGCTCAAGGACATCGTGCTTCTTGACTTTTCAGGCCTTCTTAGGGTTCTTGGACGAGTCATAGGTCTTGCACTCCTTTGCCATGTGGCTAGTCTGGCAGCATCAGAGGCAACGGCCTTCTTTGAAACACTTCTGCCTTTCGGCTTCAGTGAGCTTGGGGGATAGATGAACCGTGTCGACATCCATGGCATTGGGGTCTTTATCTTCTTTCTTGGAATAGATTGGCACGTATGGAGTGCCAGGTTTCTTATGTTGCTGGGCAATCCCTTGAGCCCGTCGGCGGTGGGAATTGAAGAGCGCCACCTTCTTGTACCAGTCGGCAACTTTAGTGGGGGGGTTCTCCATCCGGAGAACATCGAACATCAGATCTTCAGGTATACCCACAGAGTAATAGGAGACTAGGACCAAATCATCAGTTACTCCTGTGGCAGATACCTTGGACCTAAATTGGGCGGTGTAGTTAGCCAAAGAAGAGAAAAATTCACCCTTCTTTCCTGGGATCATCTGCTTGGTAGCAAGCCAAGTGAGCGCGTTGGTAACCGATTCTGAATGGGAGAAAACTCCTTCAAATTTGGCAATGATGTCGGACCACTTCCCGAGAGAGAAGCCTCCACCTGCTATCTTAGATTCTCTGAACGTATCAGCCCAAGTAGAAGCTGTACCTTTCTTCATGAAGGAGAGTGTGTAGGCAATTTGCCTAGCATTGTCATTGTAGGTCTTGGCATTGATGGATAGGTACAATTGTACCGAGCGTAGCCAAGGCTTCGCTTTCGTGAGGTTTCTGTCAAAGTCTTCAGGGACTCTGAGATGGATTTCCGTGGGTTTGGTTCCCATAGTGGGAGTCTGGGGTTGGACTTGGGTGGCTGGTGCCATGGCTGGGAATATGTGACTGCTCTGTGCAATCAAAGTTGGTGACAGTGGGGTGGGGTTATGAGGGATAACTGCTCCGGTGGAAAGCTGGTGGGACAGTAATCTAGAGAGTTCTTGGGATTCTACTTCTGCGGAGGGAGAGCATAGTTCGAGGTCTAGGTCTAGGTCAGGGTTATCAGAGCCCTCAGTGGAAGCTTCTGAGCCTGATGATTTTGAGAATTCAGCAGTCTGCTGTTCTGTGGCTCTCCACAAGGTGGAGATTGGTGGTGGTCGGGCTGAGGAGGAGGGCCTACTCGATGGTAGCCACGATGTGGTAAGCTAGAGCTTTTGTTATGCTTGACCCAGGTAGGGTCAAGCATAGACTCAAGGGTGAGGTCTGGGACTATGGAGTACCAGCATTCTTGATGCTATGGTACAACTAGGAGCTTTGGGTGAGGTATCTGCTCACGAAGAGCATGCTCAGCATCAAAGGATACAATGAGTCTGAGGAGGACGAGTCTTATCCTGTTCTTGGGAGGTCAAGCGTAGGAGTTATCTCAAAGATATGATTGAGTAGCTCTAGCTTAAGGAGTACAAGCGTAAAGACTACTGTTTATATACTCGGGCCATAGAAGGTCATGGAAGTCTATGGAACGAGTGGGAGAATGAGAAACTAAGGGAGATATGACTTGGAGAAGCATAAGGACTCAGGAGGAGTCAAGGTGAGTCATATCTGCTGCAGATCTGTTGATCAGTGTTGATCAGAAGCAGCTGTCAATCAATGATTATCATGAAACAGAGAAGTGGTCGGAGCAACCCAAAGCAACAATGACAGTGGAGTCATTAGTTGGAAATAAAATGTATGATGCGGTCTGTGAGATAAAAACCTATGTGCCATGAGAATAGAGTCTGGGTAACGCCAGACGAGGCGGATAGTGATCCACTGAGACTAAGCTAAGGAAAAAGACAAAAGGAAATAAATGGGGCCAGGTGAAGTCATAACACTTGCCCTGGATGTGCTATGGGAAAGATACATGAATGAGAACTACCTGCTTCATCTAAACAGGCTACAACTGTACTTGGTGAGATTCATACTGACCTTGTTGAACTGCCAACATTGTCGTGGATCAAGGCCAAATGGATCATGACCTTCATGGATGATTACTCTGGCTTTGCTGCCTGTGCCTTTCTTGCAAGGAAGTCTGATGCTTCCAACCAGTTTAAAGCACTGGTTGCTTGGGCTGAGACCCAAATGGGTTATACACTCTGCTCTGTTCACTCAGATCGAGGAGGGGAATATCTTAATCAAGATCTTTTGGTGTTCTTCACAACCAAAGGGATCGTCCATAGAACATCCATTCCACACCTTCCACAATAGAACAGAAGAGCAGAAAGGTTTAACAGGACTATTCTAGAGAAGGCAAAAGCCATGAGACATCATGCCAGATTATCTGATATCTTCTGGCAAGACACAGTGGAGACTGCACTCCATATATATAATTGTCAACCAATGTGAAGAACCAATTGGAAAACACCCATAGAACTCTGGAGTGAAAACATTCCAGATATATCATACTTCAAGGTGTTTGGGTCACAAGCCTATGTATTTATTCCTAAAGACCAATGAGTCAGCAAGTTGAAATCCAAGGCAGAGGAGATGACCTTCATTGGATATGAGTCCAACATGAAAGCTTATAGGTTCTGGTTGAAACCTAGAAGACGTGTTATCATCTCATCAACCACCACATTTGATGAGTTCACCTTTCCACATCATCCCAGAGAAGCATATGACAAACTACCCAACCAACTGACTTCACCAGATGAAGAAGACAACAATATCGAATCCAGAGACAAAGACCCACAAGAGAAGGACACTTCTCTACCCATAGGGATTAGGGTTAGAGCTCAAGGAGATCTACATCAAGCACCACTTCCTCAAGATCAGAGATCGCAACACTCTGAATCATCAAGATCATCAACACCTCCCACTCATACATCATCCCATGACTCTCATCAGTCTCACCACTCAGATATGGATGAGAGACCTGATCCATCCACTATGGATCCACCATCTAGATATCTGTCACCAATAGAGGTCAATACTAGAATACCTCCTGATTATCCTGGGGTACTTAGACAACCATCTAAGATATCGAGACCATCCTTGTGGCTACCACCCAGATAAGCAAAGATGGAATGGGATGTTGATCATAGACAACTGCCATATCAGAGAAGACCAGATCAAACAAGATCTGAGAGCCACTAAGAGACATAGGAGAGACAAGCATTCCCTGAACCTAGACAATCCAGAAGAGCTAAAAAGCCCACGTTGAAACCAGATAATGCCTATGGAGATAGACCACCTGTTGACATCAAGAGAGATTTGAAGGCAGGAAAGGATCTACTTCAGGAGGAGTCATCAAAACTGAGTGAAGACTCGAGACCAACTAATGAGTAAGATGACTTAGGTCAGATGTATAGTGCTCAATGGTTTCAGGTTCATGCAATAGCTGCTGCACACACCATCAGCATATCAGTACACTACCAAGATGTGGCTAAGATGCCACAATCAGAGCAACATGACTGGCATGAATGCATGAAAGAAGAGATGAGATTGTTGAAGAAGAGAGAAGTATGGGAGCTTACAGATCTACCACTGGGATGAACGCCCATTATGGGAAGATGGACATACAGTGGCTCAAAAAACTGTCCGCATGTTTGCATGTTTTGCACTAAAGCCAATGATCCTCAATAACCCCCTAAGCAACAGGCTAACTATGAGTGTATGAAATGTAGTGTATACTCCTGGCTTTCTATTGGTGCAAGGGTCAAAAGGTTTGGATCAGATCTGATGACATGGCACCCATTTCAAAGTGACAACTCATGTGGACAGTTATTTGACTTTGAGTTTTGATTACATATATT
>JBBPSV010000306.1:0-15699 GCA_038093795.1 Retiboletus fuscus
TTGGCCATGGCTGGCTTCCAGTCAAAGCTAGAAGCTTTGCCAAGACCAACTGGAATGATGACAGCCTGGTAATGTGAAGAGTTCATAGATCACAGACTGGTGGTGGGGAGGAGGACAAGGATTGTTTAGTGCTTGATGACAGAATTATATGCCATCTGGTACACAAACTAGGACAGCCCTTTGTCTGCCAAAAGTGGTTCCCTTCTTTTTTGAGGGAGAGAGGCCCTCTCTCTGAGGAACAATAGTGTCTGCCAGTGGCAGCCAGAAAGCCTTGTCTCATGACAGCTGACAGCACAAGGTGCCTGCCAAAAGTGGTTTTCTGCATGCAAAACACTGAGGCTTCATAAGACAGTTGGCCAAAAACTGAATCCAGTTTTGCTAACCATGAGGATGAATTTTGTCAGGAATGGGCTCCGAGTCATCAGTTCTAGCTAGGCTAAAATGTTTACAATCTCTGGGCGAGTGGACTGAGAAATGGAACTTGGAAGTAATTTGCACTCCAGGTTCAATGATTAGGCTCGCGAAGTCGGTGATAATGAAGTGGGCGCATGATTATCCATGTTTGTTCGTGGGACTAGAACTTATTCAAAGTTGCAAGTCGGTTGCTAAATAGAATAACTTTAGTAAAGTTCAATTGAGACGTTTTGAAAAAACGCCTTGTTCAATGTTCGAGACCTGGTTCAATTGTATAGATTCCACTTTGAGATCACTAACGTGCAATGGCTGGGTTCCATCCCGAAGGACCACTGGCAGAATATGGTTTGAGCACAAGGACTTGCATCTGGAAGTGTGTTCAGTCTCTGATGGTTTGTGTTATTTCTCACTCCATTAGCAAGGTAGGACACGTCATCGATGCCACACGTCTGTCAGACGGTAGATACGTCTCCCTGAAATGCATTGACAAATTCTTAAATCCGTTTGAGGTTGACATCGGGTTGTATTTTTCGTTCGAGACCCTTGCTTCCCATCCGGAGAATCATTGCATCCCTTTCTACGAGATCCTTTCGCTCGTTGATAACGAAACTGTTGTTATCGTTATGCAACTGCTTTGCATCTATGCTGATCCACAGTTTGACACATTCGGGGAAGAGGTGGGATGCTTTCTGCAGTTATTTGTGGTGGGGCGACCGAATATTCGTTCATTCTACACAGCCTGACCGCTATTCATACGGATTGCACTTCATGCACAAATATCACGTTTCTCATCGGTGCGCTGAGTTGAAGAGGCGTCTGACCCTTGCTGACCTCATATTAGTGACTGTATGAAGAGGGATTTGATGCTCGATCTAAGTTCGATGTGTCCGAAGTCCTTGCACCCCATGGATATTCACATAAGGAGAATTACAGCAGTCCCGCACCACATTTCACGCACACCCAACAGCCTCCTAAGTACTATTTCATTGTCTTTGGGATCTCCTGCAGGTATGACCCGTTCGAGTCTGACCCCAAAGAGGTACCCATTTGGGGTGGCAACAAAGTTCAAACCAACTCTGTAATTCGTTTCCCACCGACATTTTCTACATTGGAAATGATGGTATGAAGGATTTCATCGAGGTTAGTTACAACTCTACCTTGTAATCAATTCGATGCTCAATAATGAACAGGCGAAGAAGGGGTTTGATTTCATATGGCCTCTAGTAGTTGGTATGATTCAGTCGGATCCTGTCAAACGACCTACCGTGGATGAAATTGTTGCCTGATTCGACAGTATTTGCCGTAGTCTAAGTACTACGTAGCTCTCGGGCAGTCACGGACAATGATGAAGACGAGTCATTGAATTTCAAGCTCACTCACGTTACTTCCCATTGGAGACGTCGAATTTGGTGTGTTGTTAGAGGTGTTTCGGGGCCGGGCTGTACTTAGACTATCGTCATGATATCTAGCGTTTTATCTCATCAATCGTTGTCTATTGCTTGGTATGATTTATGCTTGAGGGGTACAATTGTCATCTGTCACTCATGCTTCAATCCGTCGATTCACTTCCCTCTCACGGGCACGTACTCCAAGAATTGGTTGCCGGATGCTCATTTATTTTGTACAAGTTTCGGCCAGATTAGATCTTGCGACTGTTGTCTACATTGTTGACTCCAGAGTTTGCTCATTTGAATCCCGATGTGTTACGTCGCTCCGTCAAAACCTGCCAGTGCCTATGCTATGGCAGTAGTACATATGTACTACTTACAGCTTGCGGCAAGCCGGAATTGTGGATTTTCCGTGAAAGTATAAATAGCCTAGTGGCGTGTGGCAGTACAACAGCGGCTGTCTTCACTGCGGTCGTCATTGCCTTGCTCGCGCTCTATGGCTGTTAATGAAATACATCCTGCTGAGAGCAGGTACGTGAGATATTCGTGACGTCGCTGTATTTCTGACTGACAAACTTTAGACATTGGACATTCACTGGTATGCGATGGACAATGGTTGCTCCGCCTCGATTGCTCACTGTGCTGGGTCTTACCTCCCCCCTCAGTTGTGCGCGCTCATGGGCTACAACACTTACGAGCGGAAAGATCCTGGCGTCCGATAATCACAGTGACCGTCGGTGATTATCAATGCCATGAATTGAACCTCGGCTGTGATGGACAAAACCCGAACTTGAAGCAGTGCTTTCAGTTGTGAGTGCAAGAACATCACTCATCATGACCCGACCCATTGATCAAGAAGCCAGTCGCGACATAGATGCATCTTCACGGGTAGACATATGTTTATATCACCAGGCACCAAGGAAGAAAAAGAACAAAAAGAAGAGTCTTGTAGCGAATGCATGTTGTACGCTGCAAGAATTGACACGTCTTCAAGCTCAACAACAGTGCAAGCAAAGAAGTCAGTTCGAATTGGCATTCTAACTGTCTTGTCTAACGTTATCAGAAGGTGTAGAGATAAAATTGAATTGCGTCTCGCGGCACAAGGGCGGGGCGACTAAAGCTAAACCCACCCCGGTTCTTCTAGTCGCAAAGCTCGATTCGCTTGAAGTATGTAAGGCGAAGCCGATTTGTGTTCAAGAGGATGCGAGATCGGATATTCTTAGTGAGGATCCTGAGGATCAAGGTAAGTAATCATTTTGGCGCGTTAAAGGGTAGCTAACTTGTGTCACGCCAGAATACTCTAGTTCAGCGCCTTCGGAATCGAGTGAGGCACCAAGCTTTGTATGGCCAGAAGCACATGACCCAGAGCCAAAAGTGCATAGTGGTTACTGGTCCGATTCCGATCATGTACGGTCCGAGGATGAACGAGATCCGTTACTCAAGCACCGGAATAACGAGCCTATCCTCGTATCTCATCTTTCAGATAGTGAAGACAGTAATCTTGTCAAAAATCCAGATCGTAAACTGTGGTTTGCAGCCTCGATACTCCCGACGTACACGGAAACCATATCCATCGATTCCCAAATTTCAACCATCGACTCCATCGTGGACTCGTTCTCACCTTACCGCGAGCTCCGAGAATCACGAGTAGATTCAGACTACGAGTGTGTTTTGAACGAAATGCGTGCAGAATGGAGGTTTGTTGGCGGATCGGTAAGGAGAATATGTCTAGAAGGTAGCGCCTGGCTAATCCTGGGATAGCTCGTAGCTTTGTCAGGGTATGAAACCAACTTGGAGATAAACCGCCCACTGACCGAATGGTTCAAGGCTCGAGGCTGGCGTGTTCGGATTCTCGTCAGCTTCTGTATTTACCATCAGCAAATTCGCCAGGAGAGCCATAGCTATTGGTAGTGTCGCCTCTGGCATCGGTCTCTCAATAGATGCCTGGTTTTTACTGGCCTATTGCAATGTAACCCCGATCAAATTTCAAGTGAGCCCTCTCCCTATCAGCCATATGGAGCCATGTAGCCTTATATTCCGTTCCAGAAGTTGGCACTAGACGTCTACGGAAAATACCTGTTTTTCTGTATTTCAGCACGGATACCAGCGCTTTGCATGTTTACATCCGCTATCGCACTGATGACTTTCCTGCTATCGGTAGCGTGGTCCGCATGGCCCGCTGCGGTGCTGGTTATGTCGTTCAT
Organism: Retiboletus fuscus; assembly: GCA_038093795.1. Taxonomy (NCBI): domain Eukaryota; kingdom Fungi; phylum Basidiomycota; class Agaricomycetes; order Boletales; family Boletaceae; genus Retiboletus; species Retiboletus fuscus. Next base: position 4,007 of record JBBPSV010000306.1, read on the forward strand.
AGCTGGTGTGCTCGTCAGCCTCCAGTTCATCGTGTATGGCGTGCACTGTGTCCTGGTGTTCATTGTGGAAGTGACGCGAAACATCCGAAGAGGCATCTTGCGATGCTTCACGTGGATACGTCCGCCGCCTCCCGATGTACGGGAGAAGCATACCCTGGAAAGATAAGTGTTGGAGCGACAATATATGGCATCATTGATGGACTCTTTGTTTTTGGTCACGTCGCAATCATCTTGTACATTGTACAATACCATGCAAATGTTATTGTTCTGTTTTTGGTTAGTAGTGTCTAGAAGGCTGAGTTTTATTTGGCTAGGCGACGACTCTAGGACCAGACTGAATCCGTCCAAGCTTTTAACATACAAAGTAACCCTCCATGAATGTCGTGTTCCTCGCCAGTGCGCTTCGGGTCCCAAGACGAAATTTCACAAGATCTATATATACAATCTGCACGTCCATGCGACTTCTTGCGAGAGCAGTTATTCCTCTGTCAAAACTTCACCTCCGACCTCTTCAAGATGCCGGCTTCGATGGCCTTGATTTCTGCAATCCATCTCAGTGATGCAATATATTTTGTCATGTACACAATGACTTACGCAATGCAAGATGGCGACTGTGGAAACGTGACATTCCCAAGTTACCTTGTGTTCACCAAGAATACGTCAAATGCGAAAATGTACAAGAATGCTGTGCGACGACGTACCAATGCCGAACCAGAGGCCCTCATGCCCACAATCCCTCCAAACGCTATTCACTTCGCCTTCCTCCGTGAGGCCCCACACTTCGTTCACCTTGTTAGCAACTTGCGGACCACATATTTCACGCATGCTGTCGCGTGGGTCTCCATATCTTCAAAGAGCACGGGATATGCTTTAGATTTATCGTTGGGGTGCAGCACGGATGCTTACCCAGTTGCGAAGATCACGATGTCTGCGTCGAGCTCCGTCCCATCCTCGAACTTGAGTCCTTTCTCGGTGAAGCGCTCGATGGCACTCCCACTCTTGAGCTTAATATCCCCATCGATGACGTATTTGCTTGTACCGGTGTCTATCAAAGACCTGAGGGTGCGGCATTGGCCACCATCTTCAAAAGACTTACCAAAGTAGTATCCTCCCGCACGTGAGAATAGGAGCGGAAAAATACCCGTCCCGTATGGTCCGGGATTCGTCTTGAACCCAATTTTGGCGAGACCATCCAAAAGCTCTCTGTATTGGGAACCAGGATGTCGTTGAGGTACATCTAGTTTTTGGGATCCATACTCACTTGTCGGTAGTCTGCGCAATGTGGGGCATAGTGCGTTGGTGAATACGTCTCAATACAGCGTTTGGTAGACAGCCATTGTAGACATCTGCGAGATCGGTTGGAACAGTGTCATTGAAGAGTGCTTTCAAATCGAAGCTGTAAGCAAGTGCAGTTTAGAGGACCGGACAAAACGACAAACGAGCAAGCAGCTGAAAGACCGTTTCAACTGAAATGACGCATGTAGACGAGCGTTGGTATCTAAAAAAATGCAACATGAGTCCACACACGCTCTGGAGTGTAGTTTGACACGGGTTTACATGGTGACATCAACTCCGTTGTTGAAGAAGTCCTGAGCGATATCGTGACCTTTGACCTGTATTAGACAATATACTCCCAGGTTCGGTGCTATCATACCAGAGGTACAAGCACCAATGATGACCGCCTTTTTGCCAATGTAATTTGACGCGGAGGTGAATGCCGAGGAATGAATTGCTTCTCCCTTGAACTTCTCCTAGACAATAATATTGGCAAGATGACCTAGGAAACATGCCTGCAGAATTTACCTTGTCCGGAATATCTGGCACTTTCGGACGACCTCCAAACCCAGTTGCGAGGACGAGATGCTTTACCTTGACAAGTCGAGTTTCCTTTCCGCCTCTGTTGATTTCGACTGTCCATGTTTTCAGGCTGTCGTCCCACTCCGTCTTGGTGATGACGGATGAAGTCCATACATTGAGCTCGAGATAATTGGCGTAACCCTCCAACCAATCAGCAAGCTAGTCCAACAATATCAGTTGTTTGATGCGATACAGAAATTTTGGGTTCCCTGGCTCGTACCTTTCGAGCTGGAGTGAAAACGGGCCAAGTTGGTGGGAATCTAAAAACAAATACTTAGTGGTGAAAGGAGAGCCTAAACCCACATCTCACCGAGACTTACGGTAAATATGGAGTCTGATTATACCAAACGGTATCATGTAAGCATAACGCTTTGTAGCGATCCCTCCACTAACGCCTCGTGAATCCACTAGCATATAAAAAACTTGGCAGCAACTCACGCTATCACCAACCCGAGCCTTCTTGTCAATGACCAGGTGGGAAATACCTAGATATTTTAGTCTTGCAGCGACTTCAAGGCCGGTGTGGCCCGCGCCAATCACAATCACAGTCGGATTGCCATCTGCAAGCTCCACCTCTCGTCGCCGTCTCTCTTCCCAAATGCCATGTTCGGCGGCTTGTGGGCGAAGAGGACCGATCTATATTTGGGTTCAGCTTGATTATATTGACCCCAACATCTACCCAGTACCTGCTCGGGGAAATCGTTGAGGGATCGCAAGCACGTGAAGAGTATGTACGCCTTCCACGTTGAGACAGGTGCAGGTGCTAGGTAACAAACGGCCGTGCCTTTTCCGACCTTGGTTCCAAATTCGAAGGAAAGACGCAGCAAGACCAGATCGGGGAATAACTTCTGAAGCTCCGGAGCTTGCAAAGGCTCCTGGCTGAGACGCAGATCTACGAGACCTGTAGGAACGAGACGGTGATCTAGAAGGTTCTTGATCGCATCCCTGCCCTCGATAGTTCTGAAATCCCAGGTCAATGCCAGAACGTCCTTCCAAAAACCGTCGTCAAGGAAGAGATCGAGAATCCCGGTGATATCAGATGATGCGACAGCACTTGAGAATGCATCAAGCCAAGTTGTTGCAACCTCAGTCGCTGAGGTCACGGTGGGCTCGTCCACGCCCAACCGTTGAAGGGTAGGAAGTTGCTGGGGGAAGGGGTCGGCACTCATGCGGTATTGTGTAGAGATGTGGGTGATATGATCAATTCGAAGGTACCCCCTCAAATACTATCCGCAGTCGCAGCGATTAAAATCCGGGAAGTACATTATCCGATTCAGATAAACTTCTGGAAGCCCGAAGCCATCATGATGAGGTTACGTGCACGAATGACCTTATAATATCGCCATAGAAGACCTCATGACCACGAGGGTCTGGACCAAAAGGCCAGTAGGAATGCACTGCTGATCGTGGCAGCGAGCTATATACCTCATATATGTCCTAACGCTACTTGAGGTCAGTGTCGCAGAGTTTCTCAGCACAACTCATCGCACAAGCCGAAAACCCAAGGAAAGCGGTCGGGGCTCGCCACAATGACGGTCTGACGTATCTGCCAATCCAGGCTTCTCACGCTATACCAAGCCCCAGCAGGTGACCTAGACACGTCGCACAGCTGTCCATTCGGCTGGCCCTTTGTCAGCACTGCCATGCGAGGGACTTGCTGCCCACCTGATCGCGAGCCGTAAAATATCTAGCCTGTAAATTCGGTCCATAATGGCAGGTCATGATGCTTTGAGGTCGAACAGTGTAAAACGGACTGGTAAAGCACCTTGTGGGACGGGAGGAACAGGGGTGGGCCTTGCATTATTGTCCCCACTATCGATTCCGAGTGCGCTCAAGTTGGTTATGACATCAGAAGTGGCTGGTACGTTTCTACTGGTGAAAAAAATGGCAGGACCATGTAACAGGAAACGAGAGGGAGAAGCGCTCTATCCAATGAGTATAGCGTAGACAGGGATGTAGACCCATTAAGATAGTTGTCAATACATCGTTAAAGATTGTTGTTCAATAAGACAAATTTTCTGAATCTGAAACAGGGAAGGAGAAATAGCTGTGCACGACACTCTTGTCCTTTTCCCTTGCTGGGAAAATTTCCGCAAAGTGCACATTGTTGAGCAATTACGTACACATATAGACCTGTGTCATCCGTAGGTCCTTGTAGGTCCCGCTTGACATGCCAACACCTCGTGCCTGTCTACTTATTGTTTTTTTGGGGAGCTCCTTATCCTTGGTTGCGAGGATACGTACACAACAAGTATACGACGATGCACACAAATCTCAGCCATCAGCCAACTATGGAGCGCATGGAAGTGTCAAATAAATTACCCTCGCATGAGGACCGACTACGATATCTTCTCTTTCTTTAACTGCACTGTGCGAGCATGCCATCGTCCTCTGTCACCTGCAAGCAAGCTGAGAAAGTCTTGGAAGACGTTCTTGGAACCCTACGGCATGAACTCGAAAATCCTAATTCAGTATTATGCGAAACTGACCGGATGACATTCGTCAAAGAGGAGGCAAGGTATGACGAATTGTTTTTCGTGATCGTAAATTATGATATCGATGATTCGGAGCTGTTCACAGTCTCAGGGAACGTCTTAAAGAGACAGTGGAGTCTGAGGAATCAAGCTGTTGGCGGGATTTGTTCCGCAAGCCTTCGCCGCAGGCGGCTAAGTGCCTCAAAGACGCCGAAGAGCTCCTTGAACGTGTCAAAGTGGGTTGATTGAGTTGACATATTTCTTGTTATCGTAATTCTGACAGTTTTTTTAGGAAGATATCTATGCAAAAGTGAGAACCAGGCTCACCGGAGAGAGCAACCCACCTTCATCCAGCCAAGGACAAGGCCTTGCGGTCGATTTTGTGGGTACGAGGACCCCCGCGGACGGTAATCCTGAACCAGCAAGTACGATGATAACGTCCCCGCTCAACATGCGCTGTTCGCTCGCAGAGTTCTCGGAGTTGAACATTAACCCTGTTGCTATTCAAGAAGACGACCATTATAGATCTGACCTGAATGAGGCGATTAACACTCCACTTGGTAAGCAGTTCCTGTGTTGCCTCACATTATACTGATAGTTCGTCAGAGATGTCAAGTGATCAAAGCAGCGACTCTTCTACTAATCGACGTCAGAGGAGGTCTCCACCACTACCACCATCATCTCGACGAATAGCACAGTCGAGTCTTTTATTGGAGAACACGGATGACCTGGGCACTGGTTCTTCTCGTGGCTCTCACCCCAGCAGGAGGCCCGCTCCTCCCCCTCCGCAATCAAGAATATCCCGTTCGTCGATGAACATTTCACCTAATCATCTTTTATTGCAGCCCACGGGTAACACGGGCAGTAACTCTCCTCATCGCTCCCACTCCGTTAGGAGACCCGCTCCTCCCCCTCCGCAAACAAGAACACCTCGTTCGTTGATCAACACTTCACCTAACTCAAGTAACTCACACCTTTTATCAGAGACCACAGATAGCTCTGGCAGCAGCTCTCTTCGTCGCTCTCAATCCCTCAGAAGGCCCGCTCCTTCGCCTCCGCAATCAGGAACCTCCCGTTCTTCAATCCACGCTGCTTTCCCTTCACCTAACCCATTACCCTTTGGCCCTGCCTTGTTTTCTTCTATCACCGAATTAACTGAGCACGTCAATTCACTGGCGTCTTCAGTGGTCGCAGAAAGCTCTAGGCAGGCACATGGGCGGCGGGGACAAAGGCATAGTGATGGCTTTGTCACCAAGACCAATTGTGTGGACATCAACGGGTCAAATGTCGATGGCTTGACATTGAACAATGGTGGCAACAATAACTCTGGCGCTGGTGTGTCCTTTTCGTCGTTGCCCCTTGTGCTTTTCTGACAGTTGAACCCGATATGCAGTCATTCACAAAACGGTGTTGCCCCACCGTTCGCTTCAACCTGTCTCACAGTTTTAACCTCTAGGTTTACTCATTTTCCTCGTCCACCATTTTGACGGCTCGCTGGAGAGAGAGAGAACCCGCTATATGGTAATGACTAGTTCAATGTATACCGACGCTATATGGACGAACTCTTGGACTCTGAATTCGCCGATGAGGGCGATCCCCATGTTCATTCTGTACCTCCTAGATAAGCAATCTGAATACCTTGCCGCTCAGAGACGAGTGTCCTCGTCCATCGGAGTTGAGGCTGCGACGTTGTAGTCGGGTCCAGGAATCACTCCCACATTCTCTTCAACATCTGCAACGAATCGCTCGAGACTCCGCGACATGTGTCAGTGCGACGTTTGGAACGCCTCCCGTTGGACGCCGTCCGTCGATTTATCAAAACGATTGACGCTTTGTTGTCGCTTACCCGACGATACGATCATCGTCTCGCAGCGTAGTACTGTAAGCACGCGCTCCACTGAGCTGAAACCAACGGAGCCTTTGAGATACGGGGCACTGATAAGTCGTGGGTCCACCGTGACAAAAGCCTCGTGCCAATCAGGTATCCTAGAGAGCTGCCAATCGATTGCGGCGACTCGGTTGCACTGGCCCATCTACCACAGATCTACTAGTACGTGCCATCGGCGTCAACGTCAACCTCGACATCGGAATCACACCTCGAATCTTACCCCCAACCCTAACTTCTCTGAATCCCCTTCTCGATGAACATCGTGTGACCGCCGTTCCACATCGTATGGACGTAAACGTCAAAGGTAATCGATAATCGACCGATCGCTGGTTCGTATCATACCGCTTTTCGTGATCCGGCGTTCAAAAGAGCGCATGGAGTTCCTAACGCGTCGCTCGATCGGATATCTGGGACGGTGTGGGGCGTGAGCGTGACATCGTACAGCTTATCAGGGAGCCCCTCATGGACACCATACTAGCGGGGTAATCGTGGACCCACGACCAAACGTACTCGCGAGGGCAAGGCATTCGGCCGAGTCGGTCTCAGTGAGAATACACCGTGATACAGTTACTCGACAACGTCACGGATCAGATTAGTCACCCACCAATCCCTAGTATCCCCGAGGGCACGACGGCATTGAACGAATTCAAATCATTGTGCAAGACAAAGGGTCTGGAGATCTCGCATCTCAAAGAGCTCCCCTAACATGGAAAAGAGGAAACTCATTTTTTTCGGTTGGTCCGAGACACCCAAAAAAAAGGACAACAAAAATGTACACGCCGCATGCTACAGAACTGTACATGGTGCGGTGAATCGGGTCGTGACGACAGGACAACATAACAGAGAATATATATGAACCAGGATGGAAGAAAGAGGATCCATCGACCAAGCAATGGCGAGGAGGCTGGCGACAGCAGGAGGGCAAGTGTATGTAACAATAGTACTTTGAGCGAGGCAAAGAAAAAAAAGCACAAACGAACGAAGTGACCTCGGAGGGAGACGAAATGAAAGGAATACACAAGACTGCATTTCAAACAAACACACATGTATGTATTGCGTATGGAAAACATGCATCATCCCCCTTCAATGCACAAAAGCTAACATTGTACCTGTCGAAGAAATATATATTACAAGAAAAGAAACAGAGATAAATGAAGGGAAAACAAAAGTGGGGATGAATAGAAACGAAAGAAAAGCGGTTGCGATACCCCCAGGTCACTAGTGTGCGCCATTGGGCAAAGGGAAGAGGGGCGGTGGTCGTGGTGCACTGTCTCGAGGTGGTTTCACCCGGAACTCGCTCACAAGGCAGACATGGCTGGAAAAGGAACGTCAATATTGTGAAAGCCTGTCGGGATCAATGGAATAGACTGACTCTGAGGGAAAGTGAGCATTTGGGAATCCGACCACCTTGTCGAGGTAGTTTTTATCGACCCCACCCAAGACCGCATTAACCGCAAGGTTGCCTGTGCCGTACCAAATGTAGTCAATCACGCCTCGAAAGCTTGGAGTGAAATTCGTCAAGGGCGGATCACCCGCTGCGGAATAGGCACTCTTGAGACCAAACTTATGCCGTAACCCTTCCGAAGTGTACCTCCCATAAAGGTGCGACATGAAATCAGGGTGATCTGGTGGCACAGACCCATTAGACAAGAATTCACACACGCCACTGTCGGGGACAGAGTTGAGATCACAGCAGATAACCAAGGGTATCTTTGTCCCATCGCTGTATACGGGTGGTGATCGTGATGGTGGCGTGGACTTGTCTTCCGTGTTGTTCGGTGGTCGGGGAGGCAACTTGCAAAAGTATGACGCAATCTTCTCTATCTCGTCCATCAAGAGAGCCACTTGAACGAGTTTGACGTCCCGGAAGTTCGGATCCCAATGTATGTGAGCGTTCGCCACAATAACACGCGTACCAGTCTCCTTGTGCTCGAAGCAGCATATGACAGCAATGTGATCTTTGCCAAGAACCCGTTCAAACATGTCGTCCGTTTTCTTGAAATCTGGGCGTTGCATGGCGACGGTTCTAAACTCGATTAGCTGCTTTTCTATCAATTGATACCTGAAAAGAGATAAACATGTATCCCGAACGAAGAAAGATCAACGACAAACTTGTTGGCCTTATAGAAAATCGCACAACCGTCGACTTGCCGCCGATCTGCATCGCTCATGGTCTTGTACCGCGCTTTGGGATAATATACACCCTCATAGTCCTGTCCCTGGAGGTGCTTGATGAAGTACTCCTCGTACTGAGCGGTGTCCACTTCCTGCAAACACAGAAAGTCGGCATCGTAGTTCATCACCTCCGTCAAGATCAACTCCTTCCGGTAGTCCCACGACAGTGCCCAAGATGGTGTGTAACCGTAGAGGCGCTCGGTGGCGTATTTCTCACAAAGAATGTTGTAACAGAGAACACTGAATATCTCCGAATGAGGGTCATTGTTCATTGCTTCGCGTTCGGCCGCGGTAACGACGTGTCTCCATAATCGTTCGGGTGGAGGGGCGGGCACGGGACATGAGTCGCGCAGGTAAGAAATGAGAGCTGGAGTGCCATCTTTCTGTACCATAGTTTTTAGCGCCGCATCCAGAGGGTTGCCTTCGACGCCAAGGGTCTGTAGTTGGTGTAAGCTCCCAAGCTCCGGCGGTAGCGTGACCAGGTGGTTGTCAAAAAGGTAAAGTTCCTTTAATTGCGTGAGCATCCCAAGTTCCGGTGGGACTGAGCTCAGTTTATTTCCGGACAAATCGAGCAGTTCCAAATGACGGAGTTTGGCAATTTCTGGAGGTACGGAAGATAACGCGTTGTGGTTGAGGTAGAGATTGATGAGGAATGTGAAAGTAAATAGCCCAGACGTGGGAGGAAGCGTTTTGATGTTGACGCCACCCATATCTAGCGAGTTCCACGTATTCTGCGGGGGCTTTGCCGTTAGCCGCGGTGCCTCGGCTATCGGGGCCACGGTTGACGAGGGGTGATTGACCGTGGAGCCTGCAAGACTGGGCGAACTTTCTGACGCACTGGTGGGGGCAGGTGTAGAGGAGGCGGCTGGAGCCTCTGACTCCTTGGGTGGTGCGTCGGTGCTGACGGTAGGCTTGACGAGATTAGGATTTGTGATTGGGATGGCGGATTTAGTGACGGTGCGAGAAGCCATTGCGCTTGCTCGTGCACGGTGATGAGGCGAACGAGACGACCTGATCATCTTTGTGAATTAAAGCCGTCGATCAGATCGGTCATATGTGCCTGACATGCATCAACAACGCACCTCGCACTTGAGAAGTTGTTGTTGCCAGTGCGGGTTGATAATCTGGCTCGCAGCGCTCCCTGGTGACCCTGAGCCAATATGTTGTGCATGGATATGTCCATTCGGAGGGGAGGGATAGTGTGAGAGGGAGTTCTGGTGCTGGTGGTGTGCGATAGGCGGATGTGAAAGGGCGTGCGGATGGGCGGGGTGATGTTGCATCGGGTTCACCGATCCATTGGTGTAGAGAGGAAAGCCCGGTGAGGCAGGAGGAGGGCCGATATTCTGTGTGGTTGGGGGCCCTAGGACGGGATGATGTGTCCGCGACCACGGAGACTGGTCATGGTGGTTTGGGTGTTTGTGAGCGACAGCCGGGGATTGTTGCGGATAAAACATGGCATTTGACCAAGATGATGGAGCAACGACGAGCACCTGCTGTGTGGGGGGAACCCTTGCGAACAAGGGACTCTCGTGCGGGAAGTCGGCTGTACAATAGACAAGGCCTTCGAGGAATGTTAGACAGATGTACAGATGTCGAGCGGGGTGATATAAGAGAACAAACAAGAAGATACGCCCTGGCAATTTTTTTATGTGTCGCCGTCGCCGTCCACGTCGTCCACGTCGTCGTCGTCGCTGTCGAGCTCAATGCAACTTGCAGTGTAAACCCGACCAGCGCCCGAAAATGGACAAAACGGTGCCACACATGACTAATCCATTTTGATTTCCATATCGGGTATATTCTCGGTCCGGTTATCAGCAGATTCACTTTGTCCCAAAAAGGATATGTTAGATCGCGCGAGCACAGCCACATCAACTCTATGCCGAATACCGAGACAACATAAATCGGCTCGGACTGGTATTACGACCATCCTTCCTCCTTCTACCACGACCATCACCATGTCCAAGTTCTTCCAGGCAACAGCATCTGCCCCGGTCAATATTGCTTGTATCAAGTTAGTCAGATCGCAACTGTCTGATGTGTCGTACTGACTGCTATCTAGGTATTGGGGCAAGCGAGACACCAAACTCATCTTGCCGACAAACTCTTCACTTTCCGTCACCCTCAACCAAGATCACCTTCGCTCCACCACCACCTCCCGCGCAGACCCTTCCTTCACCGAAGATACTCTATGGCTCAACGGCAAGCTTGATGAGATCAAACCAGGTGGTCGTCTCGCTACTTGCATCAGTGAAATGAGACGCCTTCGAAAGGAACTCGAAGGCGCAAATCCCAATTTAGAAAAGGTGCGCCGCCTTCCCTTTTGAATAAATCAACGCGCTTTCTCATTCCCGATGAAGTTCTCGCATTGGAAAGTGCACATCTGTTCACACAACAACTTCCCCACTGCCGCCGGTCTCGCTTCGTCCGCATCGGGATTTGCAGCCCTCGCTTACTCCCTTGCGAAGTTGTATCAGCTTCCCGCGTCTCCCAAAGAACTCTCCCTCATTGCACGTCAGGGCTCCGGTTCCGCCTGCCGCTCCCTCTTCGGCGGGTTCGTTGCATGGCGAGAAGGTACCGCCGCTGACGGTTCCGACTCCTTCGCCGAACAGGTCGCATCAGAGGCCGACTGGCCCGACATGCACGCCCTCATCTGCGTCGTCTCCGACGACAAAAAGGGCACCTCTTCCACCGCCGGCATGCAACGCACCGTCGAGACCTCTGCCCTCTTCTCACGCCGCCTCACCGTCGTCCCCGACAGGATGCACGGCATCACCGAAGCCATCCAAAAACACGACTTTGACACGTTCGCAGCCATCACGATGAAGGACTCGAACCAGTTCCACGCCGTCGCACTTGACACTGACCCGCCCATCTTTTACATGAATGACGTCAGTCGCGCGATCATCGCCGTCGTGACAGAGTATAACCGCGTCGCGCTCGAAAAAGGCGGTAAACGCAAGGCAGCGTACACGTTCGACGCAGGTCCAAACGCGGTCATTTATGCGCCTCGGGAAAACATGAAAGAGATCATCGAGTTGATCGTCTCGTATTTCCCTCAGGAATCTTTCGACGATCCTTTCCAGCTCTTTGGAGGAGCTGCTGTCGAGGGTCGGCTCGTGGATGGTTTCAACGCTGGCGTAGCCAAGCCCTTTGGCACTGGGGCCGTCAAGACGCTTATTCATACCTCCGTCGGAGACGGGCCTCGCGTCAGGAGTGACGAGGAGTCCTTGCTGGGCAACGACGGGCTGCCCAAGACGTTGGCCTAGACACATTACGTCACGCTATTCAGCAAAATTACA
>JBBPSV010000307.1:0-21856 GCA_038093795.1 Retiboletus fuscus
TCTTGACCCCATCGCTTCTTTCACCTCCGCAAATGCCCAGTCTGAGTTCTTCTCGACCCAGCTCCGCCTTGTAGCCCGCCGCATCCGGTCATACCTTCTCTCGGCCATGCACCAGCTGGACATGCTGGACTTCGTCGCTGACATTGAACGATATTCGCAGGACCTTGCCAAGGCTGGTCTCCCCCTTCCCCCAGTTCGGCCTCCTCTCCCGGTCGAAACCATCCTCGCCCCCTTGCCCGCTGAGCCTTCTGCTCCGATGCCGTCCACGTCGTCATCCCCGTTGTCGCCAAGCGAGGTCAACCTCATCGACCGGCTCGAACGAGTCCACCTCATGAATGAAGGTGAGATCAGTCTTAGCCCTGATCACCCCCTGTACAACGCCTCCTGCTTTCACTGTCACCGCCTTGGACACTGGCGCATTGATTGCCCAGAGTACAAGTGCCCGTTCTGTCTCCGCATGCGCCCTGGCCACATTCAGAATCAGTGTCCACTCCATCGCCATCCTCGTCCCGCCACCCCGTCCTCATCCTCTCAATCCTCTAGTTCCTCTCGCTCGTCGCGGCGGTCGCACCGTCCGCGACCTCGCCCGCTTGCATCCCACATTCAGGATGAGCCAGAACTCGACTTTACCGACGACGTATGGGGTGACACGGCGTACGCCAACGTCACCGGATCCCCCAACGGGGGCTACATCGACTTCTAGTTATCCTCAAGTGGCATTGAGGAGTGTAGGAAGGGGGTAATGTTACGAGTTGACCTGGCCCCGTTTATTTCTTTTCTCCATTTTACTTAGCTTAGTCTCGATGGATCGCTATCCATCTCGTCTGGCCTCACCCAGACCACTCTCACGCAGCATGTAGGTTGATACTCCCACGGACTGCATCTTCTTTTCATTTCCGACTAATGACCCCGCTGTCATTGTCGCTTTGGGCCGTTCCGGCCACTTCTTCGTTTCATGATAATCTTTGATAGACAGCTGCTTCTGATCGACACTGATTGACAGATCTGCAGCGGATGTGACTCGTTTTGACTCGTCCCGAGTCCTTACGCTTCCCCGAGTCACATCTCCCTTCATCCTGCATCGACCCGTCCCTTCCACGGGCTTCCATGACGTTCTATGACTCTCGTATATAAGCCGTAGTCTCTATGCCTGTATTCCCTAAGCTAGAGCTACTCAATCATACTCTTGAGATAACTCCTACGCTCGATCTCCCAACTGCGGGATAAGACTTGTCCTCTTCGGATTCATCGAACCCTTCGACGCTGAGCGTGCTCTCCGTGAGCAGATACCTCGCCCGAAGGCTCCTAGTCGCACCGTAGCGTCAAGAACGCTGGTGCTTCCCTAGTCCCTAGAAAACCCTTGAGTCTACGCTCGACCCTACCCGGGCCAAGCGTAACAGAAGGCGGACGCGATGGCAGAGAGAGGGGGCGCTGCCAACGCTGCCTTCCAGTCAGCATGCTGCTGGTCGGCCTTGGCGATGTCCTTGGCCGTGCTCTTGTCAAGCCTGGCGTTGAGCCCGAGCAACACAGCGTCCTCCATCGCCTTCATAAGAAGATCCTGCAGTTTGATGAAGTTAGTATCATTAGGGAGACGATGAACGTAGTGGGACGTACCAGGGCAATGCTCCAGCCCCTTACCCATATCTCCTTGTTATCCCTCAGTTCTTCCTTGTCGTCGGGCATCATCTTCATCAGCATAAGGACGCGTTCCCGAATGTCTTCAAACATCTTCTGAGCTGCTGTGCGCTTGGCAGCCTTGGGATCGGATTTCTGCATGAGAGCAGAGAGGCATGATTGGAAGTCGCTCATGGTGGTAGGAGGAATGGGGAGATGATGATGGTGATAGCGAAGGTGGAACACAGATGGCCACACGTCTTGTACGACTGTTTGGACTCAGTCGATTTCCCGCATTGTCATTTGAAACTCAGAATATTCCCACGCCACAGGCTTGCGCACGACTGACTGAGGACAGTCAGTAGTCAAGTCCCCTGCAGGTGTAGAGAACAATAGTTCTCTACACTTATATCCTTCTTTCCCCCACATTCCTACAGCACCCCTCTGTCTTCTAGAATGCTCCTCTCAAATCCTGATCGCGGTCTGGCCATTTCCGTCGCTGTCCATAAATCCCGAACGCTCGGTAAGTCGACCCGAAATTCTGTGGTAAGTTGGGTTTGTTATATAAATTCCATACTTCGTTCAGACGGTCCTTTCACATTTCCTCACGTGTTTACATATCATGTGACCTCAAAATGGACACTTCACACCGTTCAGGTGCAACCCGACATTCACTTACCTCATTTCCTATTCTATTTATATGTATCCAGGGGCATCATCCTGTCTTGTCCATATGTTGTTGGCTTTAGGTTTTGAAGGACGTTAGCGTCCAGATTGGGTCATGTTATAAGTACTTTGTACCTAGAGTCGTAATTCAGCTTTTGCTCACTCGCATTTCGATCGTCTAAGTCTCTCGTCGTCGCCATCCATCGTCCATCGTCACCACACATCGTCCAACGTTTCCAACTCGTTGCTCAACGTCCCCCCCTTCATCGCTTTTAATTCCAGATATGAATTCTGCACATAGGAATTCCGGAAAATTCCCTTCAACTCCATTCCAACTCGGATTTCATTCAGGTTTACCAATTCTGCTGGGTAAAATTCCTGAAGTCACCTCTTGACCTTCCCCACTTGCCAGAATCCCTTAGGGACAAACTCATCGTACCCTCAGACCCCCTTTCTGCTAGCTCAGGCCAGAACGCTTGTTCCTGCAGGTCCTCCAAGCTTTCAATCTCTTCACTGCCCTGACCTCCCCACTGATGCTCAGTCCCACACTCTCCTACATTTCCTCTGTGACCCCAGGTATGCTGTCCCCATTGGCGCACACCTTGACTACAGCTCTGCGCTCCACTCCCTTTATCTTGCCACTCTCCAAGTCGCCCGCATCACCTCCCTTGTGCAGACCCTGACCTCCTCTGCAGATGCCAATGCCACCTTCTGAGATTATACCCTATCCCATATCCAGATGGAACTTGAGACCAACCTTCTTCTCGCTTTCTATCAACTCGGTATGCTGGAATTCATGCAGGACCTGGACTGCTATCTCCAAGACCTCGTGCGCTATACTCACCTCGGCTCCACTACGGTATCTACTCCCTTGGCATCCTCATCCCCATTGAACTCCGATGAGCTCAATGTCGTTGAGCATATAGAAGCCAGATGGACTGGAAACTTCGGTAACACCCTCCTCCTTTCGTCCCACCCTCGCTTTCACAAGGCATGCTTCCAATGCCATTGCCTCGGTCATCAGCGTGTCCAATGTGGGGCCTATCAGTGCCTGATTTGCCACTGTTTCCATCCCAGCCACTCTCAGTGACAGTGCCCTCTGCGTCGCGCTCCTCCACCGCCCTCGCCCTCTACCTCTCCTGCCTCCTCTCACTCGTCACACCTCTCCTCGCCCCACCATTCCTACCATGGCCCCTGTCACACCTGTGGGACCTAGCACATGGTCCCTGGCTGCCCTGGCTGCTGCTCCTGCTCTCCGGGCTTGGACTCAGAAGTGGATAACAACATCTGGGACAATACCGCCTTCGCCAATGTAACCGGTTCACCTGCTATGGGAGCATGTGACCTATAAATAGTCTGCACTGGTGTCTTGACCCTCATTGGGGGGTAATGTTATGTTTTTCCTTTCCTTTACCATGCTCCCCTTGCTTTATACCTTATCCTTTCGCCATGTATCCTCTCATCTTGTTGTTCAACCCATGCCTGGTGATATCTTTCATCATTGTATTACTCATATGTTTGTAAACATTCTATTCAGTTCTATGCCTTACTCATCCCCGTTCTGTGGTGTTTCACCAAGTTCCATTGCGTTACCACAGCTCGTCTATTTAAACTGTAGCACTTGACTTGTAACCCTAAGCTTGATCTTCTCAATCTAATGAGTTCTTGCAGACTTCGTCTGATCCCTCACCTCAGTCTTTATCCACCCTTTGCTTCCATAGCAAGGGCAGTCCTCTAGTAGCCCCACGGCTAGAGATACTTTGCATCATCCAAGCTTCCGACACCACCAACATCCACTTGACTCCTTTGAGACCATGCCTAGCCTACGGCAAAGTGTAACACTCACTGACCTGATAACAATCAGTACTTGTCCCCCACGCTGGCAGTCTTCTGTCATATGTGCCCATCCATCTTGTTATCCCCTTTGGCATGCTGACCGATCAATTTGACACCATGGAATTCATGTGTGTCCCATCAGGCATTCCTGAATATCTGCCACTCCTCTGGTCCCAGACATATAAAAAGGGGACATGATTGTGACAACCACCTGTCTCGTGCCCATCTCATTCTCCAATGTATGTCTGTCTACTTTTTCCTCCAAGGTATGGGATTGTTCCCTTCCAATCTCCCCAGCTCACTCGTCTGCTTGTACAGCTCCATCACTCATGCTCATTATTCTACTTCCCTTGATGGCCTCATCACAGCCCTCAGCTACATGCCTTTCATTCCTCCACCATATCCTCCTTCTCACCATTGTCAATGCAGTGTGGAGGTCCTGCTGTGTTTTGTGTCAGCCAACAATCTTCACAATGCTGGCCGACCGTATTACGCTGTACATCTATATCTTCCAATATACCACTTCCACTGACAATATACTGTCCCTAGTGCAACCAATGCTGCAATTGGGGCGATGGGTTAGGTAACTCACCCATAACTCGCCAAACATGTCGCCTGCTCTCACTCAAGGTACACTAATATGCTGCTACTAGATTTTGTGGTCTGACTACAACCTCTTTTCTAGCTAATTTCCCACCCCCAGCACCTGCCTCCTCACAGCCTTCCAGGGGGCATGACAATGCAAGCAAATGGTGTCACTATGCGAAATGCAGGATGATGAGGGTGGGGTGCAGGTGCCAGTGACACATGTGTCATAAACACTGCTGTGCCACTGGAGGTTGTACCATGGATGGCCACACTCTGATTGGTGCCCAACTGGACCCTTCCACATCTTCCAATCTTCCTTCTGTGATCACAAATGCTGATTCCACACCATGCTCACTCCCTTCCACTAATTCTGTTGTGCACTTGTCCTCTGGATCTTCAAGCTCCTCATCTGTTGCAACATCAGATTGTGCCTCTGTCATCAACCTGCCATCATCAGCATTGTCTTCTTCCTCAATCACAAATATTCATCCTGCCCTCCGCTCACCTTCTTTTGTGCCGTCATCAACTGATGTATGCCCCTCGGCACCTGTCTCCTCCATGAGTGCAGATGCTCACTCATCCTCCTGTCCACCTGTTGGTGCACCTCATGTGCAAATGGCAGATGCATCCATTAACCCTCATCATGCCACCCAACTCCAGCCAATCTTTGTCAAACATGTGGCCCATACTCATGAGAGGGCTGAGAAGAAACACCAGCATGATGAAGAATTGGTGCTCAAGAAAAAGAGAGTGCGTGAGAGCGTACTTGCTTTTGCCTTCACTAAGGTATGGCTACTCTTCAGTCCTGCGTGCTTGCTAACCATGCTGTAGAATGATCAAGAACTGATCACTGTGGACATTGAAGATGGTTTTATTTACCCCTACTTCAAACTTACGCAATCCATGCTCCTCGAGCTTGAGCTTATCGCGCCAGAGGATGACACCACAATACTGCCAGTCGTCCACTACTTCGATTCTAGGACCGATAATTGGGTAAAGAAAAAGATGGATGGTGTTATTGAGCTTGCCAGATCCTCGCAAAGGCTTTTTTTCAAAGGGGTCAATGTCACCTCATACCCCCATTTTGATAAGCACTTCCACTCTTGTACCAGTGGTGAACCAAACCCCTGCATATCGCTCACACAGGAATGCACTTATGTCAAGAATACTCATGCGATGATGCAAGTGTGCATGCTTGATGCTTTTGACAGCCTACTGGAGTTTTCATCTGAGGAAGAATCGCGCCATGGCCACTCGAAGTCTTCCTCCTTGCAAAAGCATCGTCACAAGACACAAAGCACCTGGTCCACCCCTATGCTCTCATCAGCAAACCTACATTTTTTCTTACTTACTGAGAAGGACTGACAGGACTGACAGCAGTCCCATTAGTACTATCACTTTGTCACTCTGTCAGTCAGGCAGTTCAATCAGTTCTGTCAGTTGATATCAGTTGATGTCAGTAATATCAGAAGAAATGTAGGTTTGCTGATGCTCACCCAATATGCGGCCAAGACAAGCATGCCTTTCAGACAGTGGTATGCCTACTCTGTTATATCCTAAGTGATATATTACTTACTACTATTTTAGATGAAGTCGAGGTGCTATCTATTGGTAGTAATGACTTGGATGATGCCACCAGTGTGATATCTCTTCTGATGTCAACCAGAGCACGCCTTGTCCCTGACATTGATGCAACTGAAGTGAAATTCCCCTCAACCTTTTATGCCATTGACGTTTGTAGGGCATTCAAATTCAAGTCGATGGGGCAGTTGTCAGTGAAAGAACAGTTCCAGCAAATTTTTCAACTCCCTTACAAGCAATCCATATTCTATGACCATAGGGCACAGTGGTTCAATGTGCTGCGTGACACAAGAGACCGTGCTGTCACTGCAGGATATTCTGAGGCAGGGTGTTATATCATATTCATGAATGCTTACCCTGCTAAGGATGCTGACACCAAGGCAGCAAAGAGAAAACTGTGGGAGTCGCAACACAAGTAGATACCAGTACATGTCCTTTTTCTTTGTTATGAATGCCAGTACTCATCTTTGTCCCTGCTTTCTCTGCTGTGTCTGTCTTGCGCTGTCTGCTGTCATCCAGTCTGCTGTCGTCTCCCATCAAGTCCATTGCACGCTGCCACACTCCACCATCATCTAGTCTGGGCCAGCATCGAGTCCATCGTCATCTGGCACCGAGTCCATCATCGTCTGGCACCGAGTCCGCTGTTGTCTGGTGTCAAGTCCATCTCATGCTGCCACACTCCACCATCATCTAGTCCACCATCGAGTCCATCATTGTCTGGCATCCAGTCCACTGTCATCTTGCTGTTTGTCACACTGCTATACTTTGCTGTCATCTCCTGTCTGCTGCAGCCTCCACTGTACTCTAGACAGAGTAATGATGTCATCAGCCATGATGACATCATATTATCCTAGAGCACAACTCAATGCTTCGCTCTTGCCTTGTACACTGTTCTTGTTACAACTTGACCTGGCCCCATTTATTTATTTCTTTTTTCTTACTTAGCTTAGTCTCAATGGATTACTATCCGTCTCACCTGGCGCTACTCAGGCAACTATCCCATGGCACATAGATCGATATATCATGGACCATATCTTCCATTTCATTTCCAACTAATGACCCTGCTGTCATTGTCGCTTCAGGCCATTCTGGCCACTTCTTCGTTTCATGATAATTGTGGATCTGCAGCTGCTTCTGATTGACACTGATCGACAGATCCACAGCAGACATGACTCACCTGGGCTTGTCCCATATCCTTATGATTTCTCGAGTCATGTCTCTGTTTGTTCCTTGCTCTCCTGCTTGTTCCATATGGTTTCATGACCTTCCATGTCTCAGGTATATAAACCATAGTTCATATGCTTGTATTCTCTAAGCTAGAGCTACTCAATCATACTCTTGAGATAACTCCTATGCTCAATCTCCCAAGACTGGGATAAGACTCATCCTCCTCGGACTCATCGTACCCTTCAACATTGAGCATGCTCTTTGTGAGCAGATACCTTGCCCGAAGGTCCTTGTCATACTGTAGTGTCTAGTACGCTGGTACTCCTTAGCCTTAGTCCTCATCTTTGAGTCTACGCTCAACCCTACCTGGGCCAAGCATAACAAAAGCTCTAGCTTACCATGTCGCGGCTACCATCGAGTAGGCCCTCCTCCTCAGCCTGACCACCACCAATCTCCACATCGTGGAGAGCCACAGAACAGCCAACTGCTGAATCCTCAGAATCATCGGACTCAGAAGTCTCCACTGAAGGCTCTGATAACCCCAACCTCGACCTAGAACTACGCTCTCCCTCTGCAGAAGCAGAATCCCAAGAACTCGCTCAGTTACTGTCTCATCAGCTTTCAGCAGGAGCAGTTATCCCTCAGAACCCCACCCCACCATCACCAACTCCAATCACTCAAAGCAGTCACATATTCCCAGTTATGGCACCACCTGCCGCCCAGCAGCCCCAGACTCCCAGTATGGGAACCAAGCCCACGGAAATCCGTCTCAGAGTCCCTGAAGACTTCGATGGAAACCTCATGAAAGCGAAGCCTTGGCTATGCTTGGTACAACTGTACCTATCCATCAATGCAGAAATTTACAATGACGATGCTAGGTGAATCACCTATGCTCTCTCCTTCATGAAGAAAGGTATGGTATCTACATGGGCTGATACCTTCAGAGAATCCAAGATCTCCAGTGGAGGCTTCTCTCTCGGGAAGTGGTCCGACTTTGTTGCCGACTTCGAAGGAGTTTTCTCCCACTCAGAATCAGTTACCAATGTGCTCACTTGGCTTGCCACCAAGTGAATGATCCCAGGAAAGAAGGGTGAGTTTTCCCCTTCTTTGGCTAACTACACTGCCCAGTTCAGGTCCAAGGTATCCGTCACAGGAGTAACCAATGGCTTGGTACTAGTATCATATTACTCTGCAGGTATACCCAAAGATCTGATGTTCGATATCCTCCAAATGGAGAATCCCCCCACTAAAGTCGCCGACTGGTACAAAAAGGCAGCTCTCTTCAACTCTCACTGCCAACGGGCTTGAGGGATTGCTCAGCAACACAAGAAGCCAAGCACCCCATATGTGCCTACCTATTCCAAGAAAGAAGAAAAGAACCCCGATGCCATGGACGTTGACATGGTCCGTCTTCCCCCCAAGCTCACCAAAGCCGAATGGCAGAAGTGTTTCAAGGAAGGCCGTTGCCTCCGATGCCGCCAGACTGGCCACATGGCAAAGGAATGCAAGGTCTACGACGCCCCCAAGACCTCTAAGAAGACCTGGAAGGTTAAGAAAGACGACATTCCTGAGTTAGCCGACTGTGAGGATGATGACGATGAAACTGAGTCGGTAGCTAGGATTTCTTTCTCCCAGAAGGATTTTTAGAATGGAGGACCCTGTCAATGTGGACTCCTCCTAGATGTGCCAATGTACTCATATCTGAGACTCACAAATCCATGCAAATCCCAGTTCAGCTCATCGTACCAGTGTACACCCTCAAAGCCATTGACACCTGTGCCCTAATCGATAGCGGCGCCGACATCTCATGTATAGATTGGGGCTTCGTGCAAAAGCACAAACTCCCTCTCACCCGGCTCCTGAAACCCATCCCAGTTCAGAATGTCAACCAATCTAGTAATGCCCATGGAGCTATCTGATTCACTTGTACTCTCTACACCAATACTGGAAGGATTACTCAGAAGGTTCTCTTCCATGTCATGTCATGTGAAAGTGAGAATGTCATCCTCAGCCTGCCTTGGCTCCGCTCCACCAATCCAACGATTGACTGGGTGTTACGCTTTGCCGTAGGCTAGGCATGATCTCAAAGGAGCCAAGTGGACAAGGGGGTCAGAAGCTTGGATGACACAGAGGATCCTCTAGCTGTAGTGCTACTAGAGGGCTGCCCTTGCTATAGGAGCGAAGGGTGGTCAAGGACTGAGGCAAGGGAATCAGACGAAGTCTGCAAGAACTCGTTAGATTGAGAAGATCAAGCTTAGTGTTACAGGTCGAGTACTATGGTTTAAATAGGCAAGCCATGAGAACAGAACAGAACTGGATAGAACATTGTAGAACGAAGATGAGTCAGGCATAGAACTGGGTAGAACGCTGAAGAACAAGGGTGAGTCAGCGTTTACGGAGGCATAGACATTGGAGGAATGTTAGAGAACATATGAGTAATACACGGGTAAAAGATATCATCGGACGGGGCTTGAATGGTGAGACGATAATATCCAAGGTAAGAGGTAAGCATAGGAATGGAAAAATGTAACATTACCCCCCCATGAGGGTCAAGGCACCGGCGCAGACACTTCATAGGTCACACGCTCCCATAGCTGGCAAACCGGTCATGTTGGCAAAGGCGGTGTCGTCCCAAATGTCATTGTCCACGCTGGACTCCAGGTCTGGAGAGTGGGAGCGGCAGCACGGGCAGCTAGGGACCATGTGGCGGGAACCGCGGAGACGACGGGGGCCATGGTAGGAGCGATGGGGTGAGGATGGGTGAGACGAGTGTGAGGAGGCAGGAGAGGTAGAGGGCGAGGGCGGTGGAGGAGCACGGCGCAAAGGGCACTGCCGCTGAGAGTGGCTGGGATGGAAACAGTGGCATACTGGGCACTGATAGACCCCACAGTTGACACGCTGGTGACCAAGGTGGTGGCATTCGAAGCAGGCTTCGTGAAAATGAGGGTGAGAGGGGAGGAGAGGGGTGTTACTGAAGTTACCCGTCCAGCGGGCTTCGATGCATTCCACGACGTTGAGCTCCTCGGAGTTCAACACCGAAGATGATGCCGAAGGGGTGGATGCCAAGGTGGTGCCGAGGTGGGTGTACCGAGCGAGGTCCCAGAGGTAACGATTCAGGTCGTGCATGAACTCCAACATTCCAAGTTGGTAGAATGCCAGGAGGAGGTTAGTTTCCAGCTCCATCTGGATATGAGATAGGGTATGGTTTTGGAAGGTGGCATTGGTGTCGGCGGAGGCAGAGGGGGCGCGGACGAGGGCAGTGAGTTGGGCCACCTGGAGGGAGACGAGATAGAGAGAGTGGAGCGCTGACCCATAGTCAAGGTGGGCGCCAATGGGGACAGCGTACCGAGGGTCCCGCAAGAATCGGAGGAGGGTGCAGGACTCAGCATCGGTGGGGAGGTCAGGGCGTACCCGATGGGCATGTTCAGGGAGGTCCACGGACTCAATGGTGCCGAGGTAGGCAGCAAGATGGATCGGGGGTTCCATGAGCTTGGGGATGGAAATGGCAGGCTGGCTTCCCCAACCCGGGGTAGCAATGTGGGAGGTGGGGGAGGAAGTGTCGTCGATGATCATGGTGTGGGGGTTTAAAAAGGAAGGAGGCGTATAGTAGGGATGAGAAAAAGGAACACTTGAGACGCTAGGAGACACAGAATGAGGAGTAGGGAGGCTAGACTGAGGAGTTGGACAGGGGTGAGGCTCTCCGTCAGAGTTGTCGGAGATGGTGAGAGAAGAGACAGAAGCAAGGACAGAATCAGTAACAGATTCTGTAGGCGGTGAGTCACCGTGTTGGGGGGGAACAGGAAGAACGAGTTCAGGGACATCAGAGCAGGGCATCGTTTGGTAAAGGTGTTACTGGTGGGTGGTTAAGTGGACTGGGGAGGGAAGTCCTTGGGGTGACGTTTCTTATAGGCAGCCAAGAGGAGTTTGGAATTCTTCAAATTCCACTCTGGTTCCCAGGAGTCGTCTTCCACAGTATATCCCTTCCAGCGGATCAGGAAGCGCCGTCGGGAAGGTGGTCCCTGATGTCGGAGAATACGGTCCATGAGATATTCCTCTTTGGGACTAACTTGGTCTGGAGGAGGTCAGGGAAGTTCGGACCATGGACTGGTGTTTCCTTGGCAGGGGAGAGAAGCGAAGCATGGAAAACAGGGTGAATTTTCCAGGTTTTAGGGAGGCATAGACGATAGGTAATTGGAGAAAGAACCTTGATGATTTCAAATGGTCCTTCGCGTTTTGGGAGGAATTTGGGGTCCTTCTGAAGACGATGAAGGTTCCTGGCTTCTAACCAAACCTTATCTCCTAGGGCGAAGGGTTTGAAACGTTGTTGGGTTCGAGAGGCCATGGTCACCCTAGCAAGTTCGTGAGTGGCTCGGGCTTCTTCTCTGGCCTTGGTGAGTTGGGAAAGGCAGAGTTCTACTGCAGGGAGGTTGGAAGGAGCAAGGATAGAAGGAAGGGGTCTGGGTTCATAACCCATTTGGAGAAAGAACGGGGATTGATTGGTGACAGAGTGGGGGCGGTGGTTATGAGCGAATTCAGTGAAAGTTAGGAGTTCTGTCCATGAGGTAGGGTTGTCCCCGCAGAAGATCCGGAGATAGGTTTCGAGCTCCTGGTTGGTCCGTTCAGTTTGACCGTCCGTTTGGGGATGATAAGCGGTGGATAAGCGGAGGTCGTAGTTTAAGATTTGCCCCATTTCTCTGGTGAAGGCCAAAGAAAACTGGGGCCCCCTGTCAGAGATGACTCGATCAAAGAGGCCAAAACGTCGGTACACCTTGTGGAAGTAGAGGGAGGCAACGTCGGCAGCCGAAGCAGATTTGGTAGTCAGGCAGAATATAGCGCCCTTGAAGGCTCGATCTACCCAGACGACTATAGTATCCTTTCCATTCGAGACTGGGAGGTCGGTGATCAAATCCACCATGATATCTTGGAAAGAATGGGAGGCTGTAGTAGGGATGGGGGTCAATGGTGGAGAACCGGAATGGGTGTTGGTTTTGCACTGCTGACAAACTGCACACCCCTCTACGTAATTTCAAATGAAGGACGCTAAGCCAGGCCACCAGAACTTGGCAGAGACAAGCTGGCAGGTTTTGAGGTATCCGGGATGTCCGGCAGCCTCATGATCATGACATCTACGCAGGATGTCATGTCGGAGATCCCCGTCGGGGGGAACATATACACGGTCTTGGTAAGTGAGTATTCCCTCCCAATTCTGCCAGTCGGAGAGCCAGGAACGAAATGCTGCGGGAATGTTTTCATCTATGGCTTGGAGCGAGGTCAGGGCAAATGGGTCAGTAGTGGAGGCAGAGCAGATCTTTGAAGAGAGGGCGACGTCGATGACATTGACAAAGAGAGATGGGGGAAGCAGTGTAACAAGGGAATTGTCTGAGGTATCTTTCGGGAAGTGATCTGCGCGTCGGGAGAGGGCATCAGGGCCTGTGAGTTGAGACCCGGGTACATGGATCAATTTGAGGTCAAAGTCGGCTAGATCAAGCTGTTATACTTGGCCCAGGTAGGGTCGAGCATAGACTCAAGGGGAGTTCTGGGACTAAGGGAGTACCAGCGTTCTTGACGCTACGGTACGACTAAGGACCTTCAGGCAAGGTATCTGCTCACGAAGAGCACGCTCAGCGTTGAAGGATATGATGAGTCCGGGGGGGACGAGTCTTATTCCTGTCTTGGGAGATCGAGCGTAGGAGTTATCTCAAGAATATGATTGAGTAGCTCTAGCTTAAGGAGTACAAGCGCAGAGTCTACGGTTTATATACGCAAGTCATGGAAGGTCACGGAAGCCCGTCGAAGGGGCAGGTAAATGAGGGATGAAAAGAGATGTGACTCGGGGAAGCGTAAGGACTCGGGACGAGTCAAAACGAGTCACATCCGCTGCGGATCTGTCGATCAGTGTCGATCAGAAGCAGCTGTCTATCAAAGATTATCATGAAACAAGGAAGTGGCCGGAACGGCCCGAAGCGACAATGACAACGGGGTCATTAGTCGGAAATGAAAAAGAGATGCAGTCCGTGGGAGTATCGACCTACGTGCTGTACGGGATCAGTCTGGGTATCGCCAGACGAGATGGATAGCGATCCATCGAGGCTAAGCTAAGTGAAAAGAAAGAGAAGAAATAAACGGGGCCAGGTCAACTCGTAACATTACCCCCTCTTTACGCTCCTCAATGCCGCTTGAGGATATCTAGAGGTCCAGGTAGCCCCCGTTAGGGGAACCGGTGACATTGGCGTAGGCCGTGTCGTCCCACACGTCGTCTGTAAAGTTGAGCTCCAGTTCATCCTGGATTCGGGATGCAAGCGGGTGAGGTCGTGGACGGTGCGACCTTCGCGACGAACACGAAGAGCTAGAGGATTGAGAGGACGAGGACGGGGTTGCTGGGCGGGGACAACGACGGAGCAGGCACTGGTTCTGAATGTGTCCGGGGCGCATGCGAAGACAGAACGGGCACTTGTACTCTGGGCAGTCAATGTGCCAATGTCCAAGGTGGTGACAGTGAAAGCAGGACGCGTTGTAAAGGGGGTGATCAGGACTGAGGCTGATCTCACCTTCGTTCATGAGATGAACCCGCTCAAGTCGATCGATGAGGTTCACTTCGCTGGGAGATAATGGGGACGACGACGCAGACGGCGTCGGAGCAGCAGGCTCGGCGGGCAAAGGAACTAGAATAGTCTCGACTGGGAGCATTGGTCGAACGGGGGGGAGAGGGAGACCTGCTCTGGCTAAGTCCTGCGAATAGCATTCAATGTCAGTGACGAAGTCCAGCATATCCAGCTGGTGCATGGCGGACAGGAGGTATGAGCGGATGCGGTGGGCTACAAGACGAAGCTGAGTGGAGAAAAACTCCGACTGGGCATTGGCGGAGGTGAAAGAAGCGATGGGGTCGAGACGAGAGACCTGTAAAAAGGCTAAGTACAGCGACTCGAGAGGGGAATCTACATCTAAATGGGCCTGCATGGTAGCGGCCAGACGGGAATCTCAGAGACAAGTCTGGAGGAGTCGTCCGGACTCGCATGACAGCGGGTCGGATCGGAGGGTGTAGGCAAAACGGGGTACGTTGACGGACAAAACGGTCTTGGGTTTCTCTTCCTTGCCGAGGACAGAGGGCCAAGGGAGCGGTGCGGTGTTCCACCTGGGGGTGGCTTCAGTGCTGAGGCAGTCGTCTGCGAGGACCATGGGGGGATGGATAGTGGGGGCGGAGAGTTCCTGGGCGAGCGGGGAAGAATCATCGACTCCCTCAAGAGAGGGTAGAGCGGAGTCGGTGAAGGTAAGGGAGGATTCGGTGAGAGAAGACTCGGTGGACGGGGAGTAAGACATGCTATGAGAGATGAAGGTACAAAGGTCGTTTAGAGCTCGGTTGGTGATTCTCACATAGAGACCAGCGCGTAGAGTTCTAAGGAGGAAAGACCTTGGGGTGAAGCTTCTTATAGCTTCGCAGGATTGCTTGGGCATGTTTGAACTCCCGTTCCGGGAGCCAGGAGTCATCGGAGGAGGTAAAGCCGTGCCAGCGGACCAGGAACTGTCGATTGGCAGCGGAGCCCCGGTGTCATATGATTTTCTTGATTTCATATTGCTCCTCGCCATTGATAAGGTCAGGCGGGGGTGAAGGGAAATTGGGGCCGTGGATGGAGTTTTCCTTGTATGGGGTGAGGAGTGAGGCGTGGAAGACCGGATGTATTTTCCACGTCTTGGGGAGGCGGAGTTGATACGTGATCGGGGACAATACCTTGACGATGGTAAAGGGTCCTTCACGCTTTGGGGCAAATTTCAGGTGAGTCAGGTTGCGTTTCAAATTTCTGGCCTCGAGCCAGACCTGATCGCCTTTTTCAAAGGGGGTGAAATGCTTCTTGTTCCGAGAAGCCATGACTTGCCTAGCTAGTTCGTGTGCAGCAAGGGCTTCTTGGTGAGTGGTGGTGAGTTCCTTGATTCTATCTTCCATGGTGGGGAGATCCATGAGTGGAAGGACGGTGGGGATTGGAGTAGGTTCATATCCCATCATTAGGTAAAACGGGGATTTACTGGTGACGGAATGAGGGCGGTGATTGTGAGCGAATTCGGCGTGGATCAGCCGATTGGCCCACGTGGTGGGGTTATTCCCTGCAAAGATCCAGAGGTAGGTCTCGAGTTCCTGATTGATCCGCTCGGTTTCTCCATCAGTCTGAGGGTGATATGCAGTAGATAACGCCAGGGAACATCCGAGAAGCCTACCGAGTTCTTTTGCGAAGCGAGAAGCGAATTGAGGGCCTCGATCTGAGATGGTCTTCTCATAGAGGCCGAATCTGGGGTAAACTTTCTTAAAGTAGAGGGTGGCGACGTCTTCCGCAGTTGCGGTCTTAGTTGTTGGGCAGAAAATAGCCCCCTTCGAAGATGCGTAGTCAGCCCAGACTATTACAGCCGTGAAGCCGTTGGACTCGGGGAGATCCGTGATCATATCGCAGGAGATCTGCTGGAAGGGGCATGTAGTGGTGGATTTGTTAGGGGTGAGCGGAGGGGTCGTGGGGTGGGTGTTGACTTTGTGCTGTTGGCACAGGGCACAGCCCTCGACATACTTGCGAACATACTGGGCCAAACCAGGCCACCAGAACTCGCTCGCAACGAGTTGCCGAGTCTTTAGAAACCCTGGATGACCGGCGGACTCGTGGTCATGACAGCGTTGAAGGATGGACTTATGCAGTCCGGCGACAGGGGGAATATAAACACGACCCTGATACGTCAAGACGCCTTCATGAAGTTGCCAGTCACTGAGGCGGGAGCGAAAGGCAAGGAGTATGGAGCCGTCGAAGGCTTGAAGGGTCTGCAAATACAAGGGGTCGTCCTTTGACGTGGTCTGAATGTGGTTGCGGAGGGCAGAGTCAATGAGGCGGACAAAGATGGACTCCAGGAGGAGGACCATCTGAGTATTGTCCAGCACGTGAGCAAGGAAGTCCGGGCGACGCGATAGAGCGTCCGGACCGGCGAGGAGGGAACCAGGGACGTGAATCATCTTGTAGTTGAAATCCGCTAGATCTAAGAGCCAGCGGGCTTGTCGATGGTTGAGGTTCTGAGGGGCACGGAAGTAGGTGAGGTTCTTATGGTCCGTGAAGACCTGAACTGGCGAAGAAGAGCCGTGAAGGAGGTGCCGCCAGGATTTCAAGGCGTGGATGATGGCGAGAAGTTCTCAGTCGTGGATGTCGTAGTTCTGCTCGGCGGGAGAGAACGACTGGGAAAGGTAGGAACACGGGTGCCAGGCACCATTCTCATCGGTCTGTAGAAGAATGCCACCAGTGGCCACGCCAGAGGCGTCGGTCGCGATGGCGAACGGGGCGCTAGGGTCGGGAAGGCGGAGGACGGGCTTGGAAAGGAAGAGATCCTTTAGGTGAAGAAACGCGGCTTCCTGTGGCGCACCCCACTGCCAGGGTTGTGTCTTCTTGGTAAGGTCGATGAGGGGGCAGGCGATGGTCGAGTAATCTGGGATAAATTGCCGGTAATAGTTGGCAAACCCAAGGAAAGACCGGACTTCTTTGACTGAAGTCGGGGCAGGCCAGGAGGTGATTCCGTCGAGCTTAACAGGATCCATGGCGAGTTTCCCGGGGGAGAGGATCATGCCGAGATAGTCTACCTGATCTGTGGTGAAGGAACACTTGGACAGGCGAAGGTGGAGGTCGAGCTCCTCCATTCGCTGGAGGACTCTCTTAGTGCGCTCCATATGGAGCTGTTCATCTGGGGAGAAAATGAGGAGGTCGTCCATATAGATGACAAGCCACCCTTCGGAAATCATGTCCCGGAACGAATCATTCATGAAACGTTGGAATGTGGCCGGGGAGTTGGTCATGCCAAAGAACATGACCATTGGTTCGAAGAGGCCCTTGTGGGTGAGGAAGGCGCCTTTCCATTGGTGTCCTTCCTTGATGCGGACATTGTTGTATCCCCATCGGACGTCGAACTTGGTGAAGACCTTGGCATCTTGCACTTTATTGATGAGGTCATCGATCCGAGGGAGAGGATATGCGTCTCGGATCGTCTGGTCATTGAGCTTCCAGTAGTCCATGCAAGGTCGGAGCTTGGGGTTGCCATTGGCGTCAAGCTCTTTCTTCTGGACGAAGAAGAAAGGGGAGGCTTGGGGGGAATTCGAGGGGCGGATAGCACCGGACCGGAGGTTCTCTTCTAAGAAGGCTTCAGTGGCTTTGCGTTCCCGCGGGGATAACGGGTATAACTTGCCGATCTTGGGTTCGAAACCTTCTTTGAGGTTGATCTCGTGGTCGTAAGTCCATTCCGGTGGGAGTTGTCCGATTGGTCGTTCTTCAAACACCTTTTGGAACTGCTCATACTCTGCTGGGAGGGTAACTTCTGGCTTCTTGTTGAATTCCGCTTGCGCCAGCTGCATAGCGGAGGTAACCTTGGCAATGACGGGAGAGCCTAAGGGGTAGAATCGCGATCCACACCATTGGATTCGGCCAATCCTATAATGATCATGAGCTCTTTGACAGAACTCACTCTCCGTCTCTTCGTCGAGGTATTCGTAGAGTCAGGCATGGTCGACGCAGTTGACCTTGACTTGGCGTGGTGGGGTCCAGTCAAAACTGGGTCTCTTGAATCGGTCGCTATGTTTGGAGGTGGCGACATTGTGTTCCTGAAAAAGAACCTTGGACTGGTCGCAGGATTCGGGGATGTCGATCGTCTGTTTGAACCTGTTATGCTTCGCTGTAGGCTAGGCGTGATCTCAAAGGAGTCAAGCGGACTGGGGGTCGGAAGGTTGGACGACACAAAGAACCTCTAGCTGTGGTGCTACTAGAGGGCTTCCCTTGCTGTTGTGGGCGAAGGGTAGAACAAGGACGAAGGCGAAGTAATCAGGCGAGGTCCACAAGAACTCGTTAGATTGAGAAGATCAAGCTTGGAGTTACAAGTCGAGTGCTACGGTTTAAATAGACGAGCCGTGGTAATGGAGTAGAACTGGGTGGAATACCATAGAATAAAGATGAGTCAGATGTGGAACTTGGTAGAACGCTGAGGAACAGTGGTGAGTCAGCATTTACAAAGCATGGAAGTCGGGAGAATGTCTAAGAACGTTATGAGTAGTACAGAGGTAAAAGATTGTCGTCAGGCGGGGCTCGAACAGCAAGACGACAGAGTTCAAGACCAGAGGTAAGCATATGGTCAAGGGAAGCGTAGTAAAGGGGGCGAGGTAGGGGAAAAACATAACATTACCCCCCCATGAGGGTCAAGGCACTGGCATAGACACTTTTACAAGTCACAAGCTCCCATGGCTGGCGAACCAGTTACATTGGCGAAGGCGGTGTCATCCCAAACGTCGTTGTCCACCCCGGAGTCCAGGTCTGGAGAGTGGGAGCGGTGATGAGGGCAGCTGGGGACCATGCGCCGAGTCCCGCGGGTGCGGCGGGGGCCATGGTAGGAGCGATGGGGTGAGGAGGGGTGCGACGAGTGTGAGGAGGCAGGAGAGGTAGAGGGCGAGGGCGGCGGAGGAGCGCGGCGCAGAGGGCACTGCCGCTGAGAGTGGCCGGGATGGAAACAACGGCATATTGGGCACTGATAGACCCCACAGTTGACATGCTGGTGACCAAGGCGGTGGCATTGGAAACAGGCTTCGTGAAACCGAGGGTGAGACGAGGGGAGGGGGGTATTGCCAAAATTCCCGGTCCAGCGGGCTTCAATGCGTTCGACGACGTCGAGCTCCTCAGGGTTCAGCGCGGAGGAGGATGCCGAGGGGGTAGATACCGCGGTAGCGCCGAGGTGGGTATAACGGGCGAGATCCTGGAGGTAGCGATCCAGGTCTTGCATGAACTCCAGCATGCCGAGCTGGTAAAATGCGAGGAGGAGTTGGGTTTCCAGCTCCATCTGGATGTGCGACAGGGTGTGATTACGGAAGGTGGCATTGGCATTGGCAGAAGCGGAGGGGGCGCGTACAATGGCAGTGAGTCGAGCCACCTGAAGGGTGGCGAGGTAGAGGGAATGGAGGGCTGATCCATAGTCGAGGTGGGCGCCAATGGGGACAGCGTACCTAGGATCCTGAAGGAATCAGAGGAGGACGCGGGATTCCGCATCGGTGGGAAGGTTAGGTCGTACCCGATGAGCATGCTCGGGGAGGTCTACGGATTCGATGGTACCGAGGTAGGCGGCGAGGCGAACGGGGGGTTCAGCGAGTTCGGGGATGGAGATGGTGGGTCGGGGTCCCCAGCCAGGGGTGGCAACGCGGGAAGTGGGAGAGGAGGTGTCGTCGACAATCATTGCATGGGGGTTTAGAACGGAAGGAGGCGTATAGTAGGAAGGAGAAGAAGAAATACTTGAGACGCTAGTAGACAAAGAATGAGGAGTAGGGTGGCCAAGCTGAGGAGTTGGACAGGGGTGAACCTCTCCGTCAGACCTGTCGGAGACGGTGAGAGAAGAGATAGAGTCAAGAACAGAATCAGTAACAGACTCTGGAGGCGGTGAACCACCGAGTCGGGGGGGCACAGGAAGAATGAGTTCAGGGACATCGGAGCAAGGCATGATATAGTGGGGTGTCATTGGTGGGTAGTTAAGCGGACTGAGGAGGAGGGAAATCCTTGGGGTGACGTTTTTTATAGGCGAGCAGGAGGAGTTTGGAATTTTTTAAGTTCCGCTCGGGTTCCCAGGAATCATCTTCTGCCGAGTAGCCCTTCCAGCAGACCAGGAAGTGCCGTCGGGACGGGGGTCCTTGATGGCGGAGAATTCGATCCACGAGGTACTCCTCCTCAGGGCCTACATGGTCAGGAGGAGGACAGGGGAAGTTCGGACCATGAACAAGGGTCTCCTTGGCAGGAGAGAGAAGAGAGGCGTGGAAAACGGGGTGGATCTTCCAAGTTTTGGGGAGACGCAGCCGGTAAGTGATGGGGGAGAGAACCTTAACAATTTCAAATGGTCCCTCGCGTTTCGGGAGGAACTTAGGGTCCTTCTGAAGGCGGTGGAGGTTCCTGGCCTCCAACCAGACCTTGTCCCCTAGGGCGAAAGGTTTGAAGTGTTGCCGGGTTCGAGCGGCCATGGTTGCTCTAGCAAGTTCATGGGCCGCTTTGGCCTCATTCCTAGCTTTGGTGAGCTGGGAGAGGTGGAGTTCTACTGCAGGGAGATTGGAAGGGGAGAGAATAGAAGGAAGGGGTTTTGGGTCGTATCCCATTTGGAGGAAAAACGGAGATTGGTTGGTGACGGAATGGGGGCGGTGGTTATGGGCAAACTCGGCGAAGGTCAGGAGTTCGGTCCACGAGGTAGGGTTATTCCCGCAAAAGATCCGAAGATAAGTCTCTAGTTCTTGATTCGTTCGTTCGGTCTGGCCGTCCGTTTGAGGGTGATAGGCGGGAGACAGGCGGAGGTCATAGTTTAGAATGCGTCCCATCTCCTTGGCGAATGCCGAGGTGAATTGAGGTCCTCTGTCCGAGATGACTCGGTCGAAGAGTCTGAAGCGTCGGTAAACTTTGTGAAAGTAGAGGGAAGCAATGTTAGCTGCCGAGGCGGACTTGGTGGTTGGACAAAATATAGCCCCTTTGAAGGCCCGATCGACCCATACAACTATAGAATCTTTTCCGTCTGACATAGGAAGATCGGTGATCAGGTCTACCGTGATGTCCTGGAAAGGATGGGATGCCGAGGTAGGAATGGGAGTTAGAGGCGGGGTACCGGGATGGGTATTAGCCTTGCACTGTTGGCAGACCGCACATCCTTCTATGTAATTTCGAACAAAAGATGCTAAGCCTGGCCACCAAAACTCAGCAGAGACTAGCTGGCGGGTTTTGAGATATCCGGGGTGACCGGCGGATTCATGGTCATGGCATCTTTGTAGGACTTCGCGCCTAAGGCCTCCTTCGGGGGGAACATAGACACGGTCTTGATAAGTAAGGATTCCCTCCCGGTTCTGCCAGTCGGAAAGGCGAGAACGAAATGCCACTGGGACATGTTCGTCGACTGCCTGGAGGGAGGTCAAGGCGAATGGGTCTGCAGCGGAAGCAGAGCAGATCTTTGTGAAGAGGGCGATGTCTATGACGTTGACAAAGAGAGATGGAGGTAGTAGGGTTACGAGGGAGTTGTCTGAGGCATCTTTTGGGAAATGGTCAGTGCGTCGAGAGAGGGCGTCGGGACCAGCAAGTTGGGATCCAGGTACATGGGTTAATTTGAGATCAAAATCGGCGAGGTCGAGTAACCAACAGGCTTGTCGTCGATTCAAGGTGTGGGGTTCTGTTACGTTTTTCCCTATCTCGTCCCCTTTATTGTGCTTCCTTTGACCTTATGCTTACCTCTTGCCTTGAACTCTGTCGTCTCGCTGTTCGAGCCCTGCCCGACGACAACCTTTTACCTCTGTATTACTCATATCGTTCTAAGACATTCTTCTGACTTCCATGCTTTGTAAACGCTGACTCACCACTGTTCCTCAGCGTTCTACCAAGTTCCACGACTGACTCAT
>JBBPSV010000308.1:0-21852 GCA_038093795.1 Retiboletus fuscus
GTTGCTCAAGGCGCTCGTGGATCCTGCTAAGACGACGAATGCATTATCGGCGTTGCTCAAGACGTCGTTTATGCACTACATCGATCATTCGTCATTGGCTCTCGTATGTTTTCGTCTTCCTTGAAGAAGTGAGAGGTCAATGGTTTGGACTGACGCTCGTACTCGTAGGTCATTCCCATCATCGAACGAGGGCTGAGAGAACGTGGGGCGGAGGGAAAGAAAAAAGCGGCGCAGATCGTAGGCAATTTGGCGTCGCTGACGGACTCGAAGGACTTTGTGCCATATCTGTCGAGTTTGTTGCCCATGGTACACATCGTGCTCGTCGACCCCATTCCAGAGGCACGTGCAACTGCCGCCAAGACCCTCGGGACGCTCGTCGAGCGACTTGGGGAGGTCCATTTCCTGGACCTTGTGCCCGGGCTGCTGAGGATGCTCAAGACGGAGACATCTGGTGTTGATCGGCAAGGTGCTGCACAAGGGCTAAGCGAAGTCCTCTCGAGACTGGGTATGGACCGCCTCGAGGGACTCTTGCCAGACATCATTGCGAACGCGCAGTCACCGCGAAGTACTGTACGAGAAGGTTTTATGTCGCTCCTCGTTCACTTGCCCGCGACATTTGGGAACCGATTCCAGCCACACTTGCCCAAGACTATTGCTCCGATCCTGAGTGGGTTGTCGGATGCGGAGGAGTATGTCAGGGATGGGGCGATGCGGGCAGGGAGGATGATTGTGTCGAATTATTCGAGCAAAGCTATCGATTTGTTGTTGCCCGAACTGGAGCAAGGGATGTTTGATTCCGGGTGGCGGATCAGGGTGTGTTTTGCTTCCCTACTGTCCTTCCATTTGTCTCATGCACAGATGCAATTGTTTGTGTTACTTCTCTAGCAATCCTCGATCACGCTGGTGGGCGGGTTGTTATTCAAAGTGTCTGGGATTACGAGCAAGCCAGAGATTGGGGACGACGAAAAGATGGTCGAGGCTGCTGTAGCAGAGTCCTCCCGTCGGGCGCTATCGGAGGTGCTAGGGGCTGAACGACGAGATCGTATTCTGTCGGCATTGTACTTGGCGAGGCAAGACATCGTCAATGTCGTCCGTCAATCGTCCATCCATATCTGGAAGGCACTGGTGCACAACACACCTAGAACAGGTACGAACAACTCTGACGAGAAGATACAGAGCTCATGCGCATTATCTTTTTTTCACAGTTCGTGAGATTCTGCCTGAATTGGTCGGCCAGCTGGTCAAGCTGTGTTCGAGCGACGAGTTTGAGCAGCAAGAGGTCAGTGCTGTCTTTTCATACTCATCCTGTATGTCGCTAATCCGCTGGGAGTGTAGACTGTGACGCGTACAACGGCTGAGCTCTGTCGCAAGTTTGGCGAAAAGATTTTGGGCGAGATCATCGCGATCTTGCAAAATACGGTGATGTCGCCTGATGCGCGTACCTGTCAAGGTGTCTGCTTCAGGTTCTAGATGGCAGGTGTACTGCAGAAGCCTTGGATTATGTGATCGAGCGGCTTCATGACTCTGGTCCACCGTTCTTGTCTTGGGTTCCTTTATCCAGCAACAGACGGCAAGTCCGAGCTCCCCCGAACTGGCACGCTTCCAGCAACTACAGAGTCCTTGGGGGTGTCTTATTTGGTCCAGGTAGCGAAGCAGTTTTCTGCTTACCGACAGACGCCTAGCTAGGGAACGACAGCAGCGGGACCGCCCCGTATACGAATGCGCAGGTGGGCTGACCCATGAAGGATCTGCCGACCGCAATGCCTACGATAGGCCGGTTCGGCCGCTGGAGATGAAAGACGAAGGGTGGGCTGTTCTTCTCCTTACAATGGTGTGGTGCTTGCTCGCCCAAGGACCCTTATTGGTTCATGCTCTACACTTGCATGCCTGTGGTTGCTAATCACTTTGTGTCGATTTCACGGTACCGCATACCGCTGGGCCTGGACGACTCGTCTCACATCGCTTCTCTCTGACACTGCTCTACCCTAAATGATTCGGTACTCAATTGCCTACAGAACCTGTCACTGAGCACTCACTGACATACTGTCGAGAGATCCCGGGGGCATGACGCATGTTAACGGATGTCGACCAGACACGCCCAGAGGCCCCCGACCAGCTGGTGGGCATGGGAGAGCAAATGGGCAAGGTGCAAGTTGAGGCGAGTGTCGAGTCATGTCCAAGCAGCCTTGGCACTCACACAAGTGGCCGTCGTCTATGAATCAGGTACGTTTGCACGCTTGATCGGTGAGGATCCCACCAGGGTTGACCAACATGTCGTGCAGTGCAACGCCCATACCACCCCGAGTTGGCGAGGTCATTCGACATGGTGAGCTATCCTGGCGTGCCTCCCATTCAAGCTCCTTTGCTCGGTTTTTCATTGCCAGTGTCTACTACTACTTTTACGAATGTTTGCGCGGCATCATTTTGACTATTCACCGTGCGGGCTTTGCTCTCGTGCTCACTGTCGTCAAACCTTCCTTACTGACACTGGACCATTAGATCAAGTGTGCCATCGATGGAACAGTTATTCGGGTGTTTACAGCCACTAATGTCGTTAGCTAGTCTGTCATGTTGAGCAACTATAGATTTTAATTTACAAGGTGTTTGATCACCGGGCTACTACCTCGGGGCTACGGACACTGGATATAACGCCCTCGACTTCCCTCAGCTGTGCAAGGCAAAAGAGATAATGCCAGAATGCCCGAAATGCTCAGAATGCCCGGAACCTTCGGAATCCTCGGAATCCTCGGGATGTTTTCGAATGCCGTTGCACTCCACATCTCATGCAAGCATCCATGTCCAGGTCCTCAGAATTTTTCTACAGCTCCCAATTTGCACACAAAAAGATGGAAACACATCGCACGTAGGTTGGATTATTAGTGGAACTGACTACCCCATGAGTCGTATCTGGAAAACACCGAAGGCACCGGATACCAGGAGAGGAACTCCGCCGGAAGGCTTGCAGAGTTCAAACTATGTACTACCTTTCAAACGTCTAACCTGATGCTCCAAGTTGGTGATTCGGGTCACTATCTTCTTTTTCTCCTCGTTATCTTCTGCCCACCTCTTCTCCATATCGACGATGCGTTCGTTTAGCTTGTCGACTTTGTCCAGAAGCGGGGAGTGCAGAGATGTAACCGCTTTACCTCGTGGACCACGAATGAAAAAGACTCCTGTTTT
This sequence comes from Retiboletus fuscus, assembly GCA_038093795.1. NCBI lineage: Eukaryota > Fungi > Basidiomycota > Agaricomycetes > Boletales > Boletaceae > Retiboletus > Retiboletus fuscus. Next base: position 3,181 of record JBBPSV010000308.1, read on the forward strand.
CTCCTTCAGCTGGTTAAACAGGGAATGGAAGTATGACCAGACTCACCTGCAATCTTACAACGGGTTTTGTGCAAGACGCATGCAGCGCATGCGGATCTCCCTCTCTGGGTGCCAGAGGCGTCATCATGGGTGGGCCATATACATACAGAGCCACGTGACTTGCACGCATCACACACCTGTGGACAGTTGGCAGGTTTGAATGACTAGCAACCATTTCGGCTCACCTGGGAAGTATTTGGTTGAACCAGCGTATCCTCACGAGCTCTTTCTTCTAGGATAGGGTCAGCTGAACCGCCAGACTGCACATCTTCCTCCGGCTCGCTCTCAACAAATTCGCTCGATTTGAACTTCCCCTTTTTTTTTCTTTCGTGGAAATGCTTGGTCTTCCCCTCTTACTGCGCGTTTCTTGCCTTTCGGATCCGCAACCGTTTCATTGGTTCCAGCGTTCTCCGTGTTGGAACCCTGGTTGGTTGCATTGGACTCCCGCCCTGTTATGATAGTCAGTGTGCATCTACATCTACTCTCCAAGTGATTGCTCACTATTTCCGCTGCCCGAAGGTTCCTGCACAGAGGTAGGTACCACGCTCCGAGCTTTCGGATTTAACTTTAGCCTCAGCATCAGCTTGGGCTGCGACACTTTATCTGGCCCATCCAGTGACCGGCTCTCCACACGTGAAGTGACGGTAGGAAGTGGCGTTTCTGTCCTTATAGTTACTATATAGCCAAGGAATCTAAGTATGAGCGTCGCAAAGCCTGAAAGGATAAACCTACCAGATGGCGGTGGAACTTGCCACCAGAAATCAGTGCCCTTGAGTTTTGGGAGCGCACCCACTGAGATGTCCACATATTCTGTCCCTACTATCAAAGGGTCATCCGCACGTACTTCATCAAAGGTATACTCGTCCGTTGCAGCACCACGTGCGATGTGTTCGAACATTACACGATCCAGACTTCCCAGAAGCTTTGGATGTGGAGAGGATATGTTTGGATTGTCGAGTGAGTCCTGAGAATGAAATGTCACATACGTCCCGCTCAGTGCACGAAGGTCAGGACACTTACTAACTCGGCAACCAGATTGTCAAGCATCCAGGGCATCCAGGCACCCTTTGGGCCGACGAATCGAGGGATTGCGTTGAGCGCGGCCTGTATGCGCGCTGTGACAAGGAGAGCCCGATCAGCAACTCCGTGGGATGTGTTCATGGTGATGCCGCCCGTGTCGAGTTCGGAAGTGCAAGGGTTACGGTCTATCTCACTCAAGTTGGAACCGTGGGAAAATCACGTTCGGAAACACAACCCCACTTCTCACCCATATTTTCTCGACACTCACTCGGAATTGGACGGAAATGACACTATATGACTTAGACTGCCTGGGAGGGAATTTTCCACTAGGATTATTTGGGAAGGTTCTCTTTCAATAATCCATTGCAGTGCGGGCATAGCAGACGTGACAAATTGAATTACATCGGAAATCAGGTACGGAATGGAGTACGGAAACGAGCTTTCGACAGACATTAGGTGGTCAGTCGCGGTGTAGTAGTACTAGTAATCTATGAGGTAGTCTGTTTTGGACTGAGTGCACTTGCATCGCTTCCACCGACCACTACACGTTGTGCTGAAGCATTGAAGGCGATAATAGGCAGCACGAGGATGCGCGGCATTGTCTGTTGAGGACACTGTTTCCAAGTTGCTTCCCGCTCACTTGAACAGCTTTACTGGGCCCTGGGAGTGCCTATTCATTATTTTTCTCTAGCGGAAACTGGTCTCCCATTGGCGCTGGGGTGGGCGAGTCAAGCGCTGGGAACATGTTTCTCTGTAGATAGTTTGAGAATCATGGTCGGTAGATACGTGAAATAGATTATAAATCCAGCATACCTTCCTGGACACCGTTCTTGGCTCCCTTGGGCCATCCAAGCTTGCGTTTTTCACGAGCTGGGATAATTCCATGCATGTGCTTCTCGAGTGCTAGTGGTAAAATTTGTTCCGAGGCTGGATGTGGCATCAAGTCATCGATGTACACATCACGTCCCAGCGGAGCATGGTGAGTACAAGTAGCCTATCTGTTTAGTCGGTAGGTTAATTGACTATCCCTGTGATTCAGACTATGTTTTCAGATTCAAGCTAGGACCTAATAGCCTCCCACCATTCTTCCGATCACCGAACATTTCCCGGCCTGACCCAAGATGAAAAATTTCTGAAAAATTCGGGATCGCGGGATCGCGGGATCTCGGGATCTCGGAAATTTGGTCCTGTGGTGAGGTTTCCTCTTTGCGTTCTGATTCACCACTAAAACCTTTTCGTATCCACACAGCGAGGTCGTAAAGTCGTTCCAGAGGTGTTCTGTAGCACTCAGGTCTCTACATGCAGGAAGAGACGAAGATAGGGATGCTTGGTGGGTTGGCTCTCGAAGTATCCTTTCTGACTGTGCTTCAGGAGGTTACCGCCTCCTTTGGTGGCAGGTAGGAGTGTAAATGTAGCACTCTGATGGGAGACAGAGCTCTACAGCGCTCAAGAAGTCTTTGAGACTGATGGTTCAGGCATTTACTATGAAACAACAAGCGCTACATTTTTGTACAGTACTGTAATAAACTCAGCATCGACATTGAGCTTGCACTTAACCCTCACCCAAGGAGAAGTGCTCTTCCTCTCGTACGCGCAGCTTGTGGCAGACATTGACCAACAGTGTGTGGAAGAAGGCAGTCAACATTCATATATGAGTGCCTTGATTCATCGCTGGAGTAGAGTTAATAGTGATACAGATAGTGGAAATAAGGTGAATATCGCACTTCTGACGGTAATGGCATCATCGGACGCATTCCGTGCTGTTCCGAGTCAAGTAGAAGGTGTTGATGACAAGGGAGTCAGTAGCACATTTGGAGGTGCCATTCAGCGGCCGTTTCGGCACGCTGTACAAATCTGGACCACAAAATGAAGGTGTTACTTGTCGATACTGTCATGAAACACACCTTTTGTGTTGTCGAGCAATCCAGCAGCCGTGAAGATGCAATTTGTCTGAAGAAAGCCACATCGGGCGATGGTGTGTGCCGCGGCTGCAAGGAATAGCTTTCATACGGTAGAGTGCACTTGAAAGAGTGCACTTGCCTCCAGAAGATGCAAGAAGGTGACAAATTTAGCATGCAATCGATGGGGGGACCCATGGATGGCGTGTCAGATGCAGGGGACAGTGCATGGACAAGTCTGGTTGCAGGTCGTGTATGGTAGGGTCTGAAAAGAGGACCGAAGTGAGGGTGGAAAACTGTAGTGGTTAACGCGGCGGATCAGTATCTATGGGGAGTTGAGGGGCCAATTCCAGGCTGAAAAGGCCATTCTGCCCATACCTGATATTCCAAAGGAACTGCTGGAGATGGTGAACCAAGGTGATCGTGGCAATGAACCTCCCATCAACATCACGCCATTGGCAGCCTCCATTTTCTTCACATGACAAGGGACATATTAGTGTTCCGTGGATATACACCAGCACTGCTGAGAAGGATCACACTACTTGGTACCATTGTCTGAATTTGTACTATCCGAACAAGTGTCCTAGCCTGCTGACAGTTATGCAGATGAGAATTAAGCTGTATAAAGGTAGAGCTGGTTTTATTGTCGACTGTTTAATCCAGAACAATCGCGAAAATCGCGACACCAAGTCACTTGGCATAAACCAGCACAAAGGCAGCGCTATGTGGTTATAGCTTCTGGCCATTACGTAATATACATTGCGTTGATACTTTACTTGCAATCATCTTGCCCAGTCACTCCTATGGAATCTCATATCATTCAAGCTTCTCGCGACCACAGTACCGTGCGTTCAATAGAAATTCTAGACGTGGGTGGTGGTGGTGCCACTCTGTACCTCGTCAATGGAAGCACCTTTCCGGAAGCCGACCTGGGGGATTTCATATACGACTTTGCTGCCACTGAGTGCCGTGTAAACCTACTTCAAGGCTGGACTTCCATTGAAATCTCACCTGTGCTGGAAGACATACACCATCCAGTCTACCAGCATTCTAGCGTCAGCTTCACACCCGGTGGACTACCATACTGGAAGGACTCCAAGTTTAGGACGCAATCACAATGCATGTTCAATACTGTCAAGGAGCTCCTTGATTATTTTCGTGAACAAGCAAATCCAAGGAAGATACGAACGCGTTCTCTTGAACCGTTACCTGGAAACGCCGTAACGCACTTGGGGCTTAGTGAGTTGAAACTTGACATCACTCGATCATCTGGATTCATTTTTGCGGTACAGAAAGGAGCGGAGATGAGTTACAAGGCGAGGGAGGTGATCTTGCAGGCATGCACCAACAGAGTAAGCGATGTCTGGACTCCGTATGTGACAGAAATCTGATCAGTGGAACAGAGCGTCCGCGTCAGGAAACTTGGCGGAGGTCCAGTTCAGATGTGCAAGAAATAGATCCAGTAAATTAGTTCCGTTTTCTACAAAATATTCAACTCTGACTGTGCAATAGCTACGTTTTGTGCGGTCCTCAGTAGGTTTCCCGGAAGCGTTGGACAGAATTCGATGGGATGCAGGATTTGAGACCTATTTTCCTTTCGCAGGGAACGGATGCAAGCAGGTATGTTAAGGCTACGTTGACAAAATTTTCTTTTCATTGCTCGCTTTTTCACCTCCATCATCCATTTTGTTCACTCATATAATTATCTATCAGAACCTTGAGCGTTTAGTGGTGCAAGAGTTGGCGCAGAGGCCATCGGTCGAGCGTTCTGGATTCAAGGCTTGCAGTCCGGAACCCGAGGCCTTCCGGGTTTCGGATTTGGTTATTGAAGTGAAGCTTAATCCGGTGCTGCAACATTCTGGGCAAGATCCAGCAGACGAACACGCTGTTGAACTGGCTTGGGAGGAGCTTGTTACCACAATTTCTAGGCATATGGAGCAGTCTAGATCGGTCATCATTCGAGGGTGGAATCAGAATCTCTCCGTCAAGTTCTCCGAGCGCTCAATGGGTTTACTGTTAGGGAATCTGGGGCTGAGATGCGAATGGGTCGATGGGGTACAGTTTGCTCGTCGTCATGAGGAGGAAGATGATATCGACTTCCACCAAACAACAAGCTTGAAGACATTCATCGAGCTCGCAGATGACCCTACAGTGTGTGGCAACTTCTTGGATGGAAAAAATATAAACCCCAGCCCTCCGATGTGGGCCGTGCCTCTGCTTGAATCAACCACGGCATGGAACCAGACTATACACCTCAGGCTCACAAAACGTAAAGGCAAGGGAAAAAGATCTCGGGAGGTCAGGATAGAGGAGCAGGAGCCTACAGCAATCCGAACGTCAACCATGACTTCACAGGGCTGGAGGCTTGTGAGCCATCCAGGATTTCTAACTTTCCCACACCACGACTGTTGTGGTATGTGCACTTACGTGATGGGAAACACAGGATGTAAGTTATGGGCAGTGATGCGACCGAAGCGATCGCAGTGCAGGGCTTCGGTCTCGGAACTACCGGAATTGTTCCAGAAGGCAACGCAGTTGTCCCCAGAGGGAAAATACACAGACGCAGACATTACCACAGTCTTCCTGGAGGAGGGGGATATTATGTAAGTTCATCGCACATTTTCCATTCATACATCTCCAACGCCCAATACATCCTAAAGGTTTCAACCACCTGGCGTACTTCACTGCGTTTATACTCCAGTCGCATCAATCTTCAGCGGGGGGTACTTCTACAGCTATAAAACGTTTCACCTCACTCGGATGGTTCTGTCCATGAAAAACGTCAACGATGAGGAATCGCTGACAAATGATGAGCGTCCCAGCTTCTTTCGGACATTGTGCAGGATGGTCATAGCTCTCAGGTACAGAGCGGAACCCCGTAAGTCACTGAAAGTCATTCTTCCCCATTGAGCAATGACTCATATGCAATTTATAATACAGGAAATATTGGTAAAAGGAGTCTTCTCAGCCTACTACTAATTATCCTCCAGCGGAAGAAGTATGGTTGGGATGAACCAAACCTGAAACAAATGTCTGCACTGGCTGATGAGGAGCACGGTGACATGGTATTCGCAGAAAGGAGTGCTGAGGCTCTCCTTAAGTGGTTAAACATGACTCTCTCTCAGGCTGAAGAGTATGTGGACAAGAAGCAGTATTATTTCTCCGGTGGTGAGGAAGAAGTGGTGCTTCCAGCTTGCAGAGGTCACGGAGACCCCATCTTCCCAGATATGGGTGGTTGCTTTTAAACATTAACAACCCATCATGGTTTTTATATATATCCTGGAATATAGCCTATTGTAGATAATATCCTAACCCAAGGTTGCAAAGCATCCCGAGTTTTTTGGTGTTTCCGAATTCCACAAGAGGTTTCCCGAGTGTGACAACCTCGGCTTTGAGATAGTGAGATATCAAATTGCAGTGTCCCTGCGGAAACGACTGGTGTTTGAGTAAGGCGAATATATATATATATATATACTGTGATACTGAGGCAACAGATCCGAGAGAATATTATAGAACTTAGCCATAGATGCAAACTTCCGGTGATCCCGGGTTCGGGATCCGCGGGAAAGTTGAGCTAGCTCGGGAATGTCGCTTCCGATATGTGGAACTCCTCGAAACTAGCCATAAGATTCATGCAACTTGACAAAACTTTGGAACAGAATTAGGTTGTGATTGATTTACATCAACCATGTGCAAATTAAATGGTCCAAAAACCAACAATTATCGCTTGTTTATTTTCTTCACTACTTTCCTGCATTACTCCAGAGATTCTGAAGGCTCCAGGAATTCCGTGACGTTCCGAGCGTCCCGAATATCCTGGTTATTCTGAGCTTTCCAAGCTTTCCGGCAACACTACATCACCATGATAACGTTATTTGTCCAGTTCACTGATGTTTACAATGTACTATACAACCTCATAAATAGCCACTCCTCGCTTGTATTCTCTGTGTGTAGAAAAAAACCCATATGTCCATAAAATTTTTTGTTGCCTCGTTTGGGTGTCAGAGCGTGCCGGTATGCTTTTGATGGACATGCTAATGTCGCATGCATCTCAAGTCGGGTTACATAGACATGTCTTCTGAAGATTTCTGCACACCCTTGTTGCTGATCAGCGCTCAACACCGCCACCTCTTCTCGCGTTGTATTCGCCTGGATCGCCTCGCCGAGATCGATGAGAAGCGACGACGCGTCCTTGTTGAGTCATGGTTGCGTCCTCACCACGTGTAACACGTGTTCCAGCGTTGTCTTGCGAGGAAAGGCAGTGTCAGAAACTAGAAGGAACGAACGCATGGGGCTGGTGAGCGGCACAGCACGAGCCTCGTGCGAGAGAGAGGGGATGCAGCGTACATTCGCTCCCATGAAATTTGATCACGTCCAACACGAGTGCAAGCTGCTCGAGCGCCTCGTCTTCGTCGTGCTCCCCCCTCCCTTGCTGACTCCGACCCCACCTTTGCGCGCGACACACCCAAGTAAGAAGAATGCAAGAGAAAACGTGGCCGCATCGAATGGTGCTTGTTCCCAGAGCGTCCGGAGCCTGTAAAGCACGCGCAGCACCAGCGCTGTCGGGTCACCAAAGAAACAGTCACGTCAGAGAGAAGCTTCTGGATCTGCTTACACCCTTGGGCTCTTTACCAACCCCCGCTCCAGGTGTTGGAAAGTCGTGTCTGCTCCTCCGTTTCTGCGACGGTGCATGGACATCCTCGTTCATCACCACCATCGGTATCGACTTCAAGATCCGCACCATTGAACTAGATGGAAAACGTATCAAGCTGCAAATCGTATGTTGGTCCCGCTTTCACGAGATATTACTCACATCCCCGCTTCCGTCGCGTAGTGGGACACTGCTGGACAGGAACGGTTTAGGACCATCACCACTGCTTATTACCGCGGTGCAATGGGTATTTTACTCGTGTATGATGTCACCGACGAGCGGTCATTCAACAGTGAGCACCTGCTTCCGCTACTGTGGCGGAGTGCTCAATCCAGCCGTCTTAACCAGATATCCGCACGTGGCACGCTAACATCGAACAACATGCTTCCGAGGGCGTGAACAAGATTCTCATTGGCAACAAATCCGATTGGACAGACAAACGTGCTGTCACCGAGGACCAAGGACGAGAGCTCGCCAACGGGCTCGGCATCAGGTTCATGGAGACTCAGCCAAAGTAAACGAAGGTGTCGAAGAGGCTTTCTTCACTCTTGCTTGGTCAGTCATGACTCCTGCCACGAGACTTCTACGAGATCACGCGTTGAGCACATTCTCTGCAGTGATTGCAAGACCCGCCTCATAGACTCTCAAGCAGATGCAGCTGGGTCCTCGGGTGGTCCTGGAAATACAGATGGATCTGTAAAAGTTAACCAGCCCGCGACACAGACTGCTGGAAGTTGCTGTTCATGAATTTCGTGATCCATGTACACTCCTCGCCGATCGGTACAAGGGGTATCCCTGTGTTCATTGTTATGAGTTGATCATGTTAGTGGTTTACCTTTTCCCTATACATCCCTTGTAATATTGCTACCCTCACCCCGTGTTGCTCGCCAAGCTATGCCTCGGACAGAACTAGCAGATACCAATGAGATCGAATTGGAGGTGATGTGATTTTGAGCAACAGAGCTTCAGTCTGAGGTCCCCACCAAGCTCACCCACGATGCACAAGATAGTCCGTTATTTGTGAAGCTTGCTCCGAGTGACACCCAAGCCCGGATGGAACTGCCACACCCTACGTCGGATCACAAACACATCCCAGAGTTACACGGCGGAATTCCAGTTCCCTCCCCACCACCGTTTTATCCGTTCCCCGCCCCATTCGTCGTACTCTGCTCTCGTGACGCCGACCTGCTTGAATTCTTCCGTGTTCGCAAATGCAGCCATGCCTCGCCACACGTCCAACGAGGGATCCGCAGCCCGAACGACGCTGCGAATGTTCATGTCAGGTGGCAAGATCGGTCGGAGCATCGCATAGATCCGTTCGCTGAGACCTGGGAACTGCGACGAACCGCCCGTGATGAACACGTTCTAAAAAGAACATCGTCAGCGCCGGCTCCCCCACGTGTGGCAACAGAGCATGAAGACCTTACCTGGACGAGTCTTGCCCTCTCAGCTTCCGTGAACCGTGCAAGGACGCTTTGTAAAACTTCTCCAACGCCCGCCGAGTCCACGCCCGCCATCCCAGGCGAGAAATACGTCTCGCAGACGCGCCACCGTTCCGTGTTCAGGTGTATCCGGCTGTGACCCGCGATATCCCCTTCCCTGTACTGAGGTCTGAAAGCTGACAGCAACGCGGACCGTTGGGAAGATAGGGAAGCGTGCGTGTGCTGAGCAGTGAACGAAGGGTCATGTTGTAGTAGCTTGCTCTCGATGATCTGAAGCTGGTTGTAATCATCTTCTTCATCCGAAGACGGAGCTGCCGTGTTCTAAAATAAGGGACCCATGTAAGCTCATGCACGGACGAAAACTGGGCTGAATGCATTACGATTTTGCGATAAATGGCCCAATCTTTGTCATCAGCACTGAACATGTCTTCTGTGCAGTGTCATTCGTGTTAGGTTTTCAGCAATCTAGCAGGGTGTGAGGAAAAAGCGCACCTGCTCCAGCTTTACGCTTCTTCTTCGGCACTCTATCATCAGCTGCAAGCGAAGCAATATTCTTCATCCTCGCTTGAGCTGCTGCACTCTTCCGATCTGCAAGCGCCGCTTTCCTTCTTCCTCGCTCTTTCATCTTGCTCATCAGACCCTACAACAGATCACATGCATTCAGAATACGACCGTTCAAACAAGCGGAACGCGAGAGACGAAGAAGACCCACCTCTTGCTCCCTCCGCAGACGATTCGCCCATTCCTCGAAATTGTTCTCCCTTTCCTCCTCGTCCCGCTTCTCTTCAGCCTCTTTCTCTTCTCTCTCTTTTTCTTTCTCCCGTCGAGCGCGTGCACGTGCTTCCCAACCGGCTTTCATGAGTTTCTGTTTCTTTTTCTCTTTGATGCCCTCCTCGTCGAGCTGTTACAACGTCGTTCAAGTGTCAGCAGAGGTCTCAGCGAACCATTGTCCCCAGAGCAAAAATAACTCACCTCCGCATCCGGTACATCAACCAAGCTGAAAGTCGGTTCTTCCTGTTGTTTTATTCAGTCAGCGAGGACAATGTATTGAGAGCGAACGACGCTTTACGCACGACTTGCTCATCCGTCCCATCCACATCCTTTTTTCGTCCACGTTTGAGATCATACTCGAGCTTCTTTATCGTCTCTTGCAATGCTGCGTCGTCGTCGAATCCCTCTGACTGGAGAGTATTCTAAAATCATCAAGAAACGCTGTTATGAATGTCAGCGGAGTGATGTCGTGCCTGGAAATCTGACCTGCCACTCTCGTTTGTTCTCGCTACGTCCTTCTTTCAGGTTGAGGAGGTACTGTAAATCAGTTTCCTTTTGCACGAGCTGTCGAGATACTAGGGGTCGGCATGGTAGCAAATGCGGAGGATAGAACACGGTGATGCAAACCTTTTCCATGCGATTTTTGGTTGCAATCTCTTGCAACTTCTTGCCTTGTTCCTTCCTCTTTTCGGCGATCCTAGCTAGCTCTTCTTCTGTTTTCTCCTCTACAACAGGAAGTGCGAAAGGAAACTGGACTATTCGTTCTGAAGCGCGCATGTTTATGGGAAGTCTCAGAGAGCGAAGCATAGAGGGGTAATCCGTGGCGAATTCACAAAAGTTGTGGAGCATCCACTGGAGCAATAAGGGTTGGGTCACCAGTGACATGATTTGTACCACTAAGATAAGAGTGAGAAAAGACACGAGATGAGCATGAATGAAAGAGACGCACGGCAGCCTGCGTAGACGTGACGCGGGTCGGAAAACTATGGTACTTGAGCTGGATGAGTTTTAGTAGGTACTCCGTACTCTGCTGTGTACCCCATGGTATCCTATGTATGTCCATCTCAGCACCGGAAAAAATGGACGACACCGAGTACTCACCGCTTGGCTTGGCTTAATATACCTCTCCCTTTCAGAATGGGAATAACAGAGGTAGACGCCGTGTTGAACGAGATGACCAATCCCTCTTCTACAAAAGGCGCATTTGACACGGAAGGACGATTGTTTTGATAAAACGACATGACAGAGTCGACACAGTATGCGAGCGTGGGGACGGAATACTGCTCGAACATGAGCTCGGAGGTTACTAGAGAGGTTGGCGTCGATGAGGTCGTCCGACAGCACTAGGACAGAGAGTACGTACGTGCGCGGGAGTGGAGGGGCGACCCTAGGCGCTCGGACATCAATACGGGATGGTCGATGCTCGAAGCGTCGATTCCCAGTTGAATGAACGCAGAGTCGAATGCATGTTCCTACAGATAAACGCGTGTTAGCTCTGATACGCGCCTCGGTTTGGCTGCAATGCGATTCATCCTGGCGGGAGACCAAGCAGCAACACTTGACAAGTATAGCAGGAGAGAGCCTGAAGCGAAACAACGCACCAACGCATCAAAGTTGAGGAGCACATCCCCTTCCCAAGGCATCTTTGCCTGTCCCTTGGCCCCACTGTCTGCGTCGACGCCATCTCCAAACAACAACAATAGCTGGTTGTACTTGCGCTCCTTGAACTTGGCGATCACGTTCGGGACAGAGTGAGGAGTGAGGACCGTCTTGGAACTCGCAGTAGAGAACCCGAAACGGAGATTGGACGCGCCGTTATCGACGATGAGTGGTGTTTGTGTATCCCGGAAGGGATCATAGGAATCGGGAGGGGTGTAGGTGGGCAAGACGGGCGCAGGGACGTGAAAGACGTTGGGCGTCGATGGGGTCGCGCTGCCAGACATCGTCGTCAACGTTGGGACTCGGTATGCTAGCTGTAAGGTCATCCCGGGGCTCTTTGGAGGGGTGGGCAAACGATATGTAGCTGTGCTTCGTCGTTGGTCAACGGTTGGCTCTCCGAGTCGCTGAAGCTTCAAGTTCCTACTACACACATGCTAATAGGGGAGTTCAGAATAGAAATCCGGGGTTGATTTGAGGTGGATTTGAGGGTGGATTTGGGAACGGATTTGGACCAGCACAATCCAAATCCACTCATGCTGTTTTGCCAGCGGATTTCGCAGTGGATTTCAGCCATGTCTGTCTGAGTTTGAATCTACCGCTTGCCGTGCGTCAGCGCTGACTGTCTACCACTGTCACCATTCTTTTCATCTGCTCCCTTCTTTTTGCTCGCTGGATTGAAGTATATTATTAGTAGTAATTGGCTGGTATCAAAACATCATCCAAGCCAGTTTCTCGCACCCCGAAACAAAAGGCTGCACCTGCCAACTCCGAGTCGAAGTCAGTTGCTGTTAGTACGACTCGGAAGGGTGCTGGAACACAACATAAGGACAAGGAGAGCATCAAAAAAGCTCAGGTCGTTATCCAGTAGGTTTGAATGGATGAATACACATATTTCAACGCAAACTGTTGGTGCTTAGGTTGAGTGGGCATTGCGACAGAGTGAACAAAAGATCCGTTATCACTGAGTGATTCACTCGATCACGATCATATTCAAACTCCGACAGCGTGCCGTGACAGACATGTCCGTCGACGAAACCAAATCCACTCAAATCCACCGCCAAATCCGGGTGTGTCAAAGTACAAAGCGGATTTAGCTGCACAAAATCCATTTTCAAATCCATCCTCAAATCCGCCCCAGATTTCTATTCTGAACTCCCCTAATAATTAAATGGTAATCGATACGGGCATCTGTTGCAGAAACGGCGTCACTAGCGCTCACTACCATCCAACACCACTGCCCTCGTCATGCTGCATCAAAGTCCAGGAAGAGGCCGAACGTCTGTGGAGGCCAGTCGATTTTTCAAGACCTCCACGAATTGTCTGTCCGATGGCAGAGCGTGGTGGACATTAGCCTATACAATTCAATGGCCTTGAAGAAACCGGAGTTGTGCCCCCATAGTTGCCCAGAATTCGAGAGTGTTCGGTATCTCATTACAAGAATCCCCCAGAGTCGAATATCTGCAGACGAAGAAGAGTACTAACACAATACAGCCCGATATGTCAGGATCCTCCTTCCGCAGAACCCTCCCATCTCCCAACACTCCCCGTCACCGCCGTCTCGCACTCCTCGCTCTCAAATTCTCAAATCTCTGCTTAACATTCGCATATCCCACCCTATCGACGCGATGCAAGTAGTATGTCCCTCAGCCACTTCCCCACGAAACACCCCCAGACCGATATGGCCGTTCGACGACGTCGAAAATAGCACAGATATCGTCGACCTGTGGGGAGAGCATGTGGCAATGATATCGTGAACGTAACAGCATGGTTCACATACGTTGCGTTCAGTCACGCGGGTGTTGGGAGACACGAACGGCTTTAGTGAAACGACTATCGCGCCCTTCTTGAGATCCAAGAATTTTGTTCTTAATGCCTCGTTCACTGTGTACGATAGTATGTCCCTCAGACACGCCATCCTGGCTGGAGAGACACTGGAACACTCATGAGATTGCTGAAACACCTTGTTATTGACCAACACCACATCTGCCAGCAGCTCCGGATCCAAGACCCGCTTGCTCTGAAGCATATCACCTTCTTCGAGTTCGACGTCGCCAGTGCGTACACCCAACATCCGACACCGTTTCTGAAACTGCTTCCATTGCTGCCTTGCAACCTCTGCAGGACCTTCCAAGAGCTTGATGCCGTAGCTCCGACATCCTGTCTGGAGGGAGGCTTGTAGCAATACGTTGCCTACCCCTGAGCCAAGGTCCATGAGGAGGGAAGAAGAGTCGAGACCCGTAGCGGCGATGATATCCGAAGTAAAGCTGGGCATTAGCTCCCCATACACCTCACTCGAGAATGCCTCATAGCGATGCAAGTTTTTGATGTTGGGACCTACACATCGCTGATACGTTTCATCTACTATCCGCAAAATGACTTTTTCTGGCTCCCCCTTGAATGTGTCCAGGAGCACTGAAAGAAAGAGCAGACGAACAACTCAGCCCCTCCGCTGCCTGCTCCTCAGGCACACACTCCACCTCCAACGCTCTCAACACCGCCACACCGACCCACTTCCTCAAGCCCTCCAACCGCTCCGAACAACACCGCGTGAGGCTCACAAACGTGTCAAATGGCTCCGCTTTCCCGACCAGTCGTGCGCATTGCCTACCCATCGCCCCCTCGAGCAAACACTCGGCAATAGGGCTCATATAGCCCTTCACACTCGCGCCTCCACCCTCCACCACACTCTGGACGCCAGCCCACGAAGGAGTTGCGCTCGAAGGATACCAACGAATTTCCGCACGTCAGCTTCTTTGGCGAGCTGCGCCTGTACCAGGGCTTGTTCTTCTTTGGATAGCCCTCCCGTGCCGCCCGACTTGGACTTTTTGCTCGCGAGACTCTGACGCAATTCGGCTTCCCACCGCGCAATGTCTGCGCCTTTGCCCTTTTTCGGTCCCTCGTCCCTTTTTCGTGTTGTGAGGACTGGTTAGGAAGCGCAAAAAGAGGGGCAGGTAGAATTAGTCAATCAAAACGGCAGTCGCCTCGTGCAACGGGACCTCACCATCAACGTACGTCGCCCCCTCAGGCATCTCCCAAACCCCGAGGTCTTCTTCCGTCAATGCATTCAACTTCTTGGCATCGATATCCACCAGGAGCTGATCTGTCACACGCGGTAACACGACATGCGGAGCTATGAACGTCAGCGTACCAATTGCGCGGTAGCTTGCTTCCGTGAAGCCCAACTGCGCATCACACGCACGCGCGTAGACACACGGCGCGAAAAGATAACATGAAATGATGGGATGAGGTTAGTGATCACTACATGTCTCTAAACAAAATAACAAAACAAACCTTGGGGTCCGTCATGGACGCCTCGAGGACATGTTCTATCGCCAAATCGACATACCCACTGAGGACCTCGAGCGGATCCACTTCTGCCTTCTGACATAGCTCGATCCACAACATTCACGATGGCCCACCTGTATTCATTATATCCAATCAGGTCCATCACGACGTCACGCATCAGAAAGAAAAAAAAAGGACGTACAGACCAAGGGATGGTGTGCTAATACCACCCAATTCACGATCAACACTTCCCGCGCTGTCTTGTCTAACCGCCTTGGACCAGCTTTGTACCCCGCCAGAAGTATTCCCGCGGCGAGATGGATAGCTTCTTCGGAAAGCCGCTCGTCCTGGTTATGGTCTGGCATGCGAAAAGGATGGCCAGACCCCCATGAGGGCACGACAATCGAACTTACAAAGCTGAAGGCATTTGCAATGAGGGAGGAGGCCATTGTACAACGGATCAGTGCGGTCTTGCGGGCCATGACATGCAAAATGGATCCAGTGCATCGCCGTCATCTCTTCCAAGACATCCTCTACGGTGCCATCTGCCTCCTGTAAGCCAATGAATTGCGACAGCGGTGTCATCTCTCGGGTGACCTCTATCTCCTTTTGCACGTCGGTGGGGTGAGGCTGCCCATCCATGCTCGGCTGACGGACAGCAAGCAGGCGAACATTGCGTGAAGTCGGTTCTGACTCTTCCTGGGGTAGCAACTCAAGGACGCCCATCATAGGCAAGTAGGAAGAGATAGCAAAGTCTGACAGTTTCGGGTCCGGATTGGTTCCTTCATAAAGACCTGCTGCACGGATGGGAAGAAATGTAAATGGCTTGGTTGAACACCAGAATATCTGAGGGAGCTTAGGGCTCGACGTCTGCGGCTAACCATCAATCGGCGCAAAGATTCTCGTTGACTTGCAGTTCACATACCGAGAAAGCGAGGGCGCCAACAATTGGGTTGACGACGTTGTTCCACATGTATGATAAAACGGGCCCGAACACATCACCAGAAGCTAGTACTCAGTACTCGTGCCTTGAAGTCTTGCACCTCTGCATGAGTCATAGCATAGGATGATGCAGCTGTTGAGTCTCAGCAATTTGTTCGGCCGTAACTGCATGCTTGCAACTTCATGATAACAGGTCCCCGAAAGCGGGACATGGACAACACGTTCAGAGCCTGCCAAGACGATTAATGTATTGCATGTATGCTTGCTAGCATTGAGAAACACGACGGGCCCCAAGTATGCCAAAGAAAGTTGATTGATTTCCGATCACCGCCACAATGGCGAGTATGAAACGGATACAGGGAAGCGCCCAGGGCATGGGGTGATTGTGTGTAAGTCGATAAAGGGACATGTGTATGCCAGGTGACAGTGGCTTACCGGGAAGGAACTGTCCCTCTTTCCACCGCTTTGATCCATAAAACCAATCAAAATCGAAAATCGAGAAGCCGTCATATTCCTCGCTGATGGGAAGCACATCGTGAGCGGGGGTAACGAAGGAAGGCTAAAGTGGATCGTGAGCGGGACAACGAATGGACTGTGTGGAGTGCAACGAACCACTCAAAAGCAATCGAGTTCAAAGGACACGGCAATTCAGTGTCTGCGGTGGACATCTCCCCGGACAGGACGCGAATCGCAACCGGGTCGGATGATTGGATCGCCATTGTCTGGTCTTTTTCGAACTGGCCAACAACTGCTTATGTAAAACCATTGGACACTACGACGCATCAACAAGTTGGGTCTGTCACTAACCACACGCATAACAGCTGGTTCATGGCTATTTCGACAAACTACGACATTGTGACGGGTGGAGAGGGGACAATCACCCTTCGCAGTCTTTGTGATATCCCTCCCTCACCCTATTGCGACCATGTAAGTGTACCTACGTCAAAATCCTCGTTTGAGACAGCTTCTAATCTCAAGCTACTTCGTCGACCGCAACAGATGCTCTGTGAACGGCAACTCTCACACATAATGAGGGAAGATCCTGTTCTCAAAAATACCACCGTCACTTCGTGCGCAGGACGCGCTTTCAAGTAAGTATATTAGTAGCCAGACTCCGGTCCTCTGACATCCATGTTCATCAGACGAAAAAATAACAAATCTTGACAAAACCATTCAAGAACTCTGTTGCCTGCTTGTCACATCCCAACATGAAGCCATCAGGTTACTACGTGCAGACCTTCATACGCAGCAAACGAGCTCAGGTATGTTTGTACTGTCTCGCAGCACACTTCATTGACGTCCACATCCATCAGCCACCAGCATTGCACATCTCGAGGAAGCCCTGAAGGAACTCCACACCTGATTCTCTGACTACCAACAAAAAGCTGATAGTCTCCTCCGGGCGCACGAGTTGAAACACAAATGTGAAACCCAATATGGTGAGGGCCACATATGATTGGCATCCTCGGTGGCCTCCCTTTCATTCTTACAGCTTTGGTCCGCAGCTATCTCTACTACAATGATGAGGAATCTTGCTGACCTGATGGTCAGTCAAACTAATGGGCCCAGTGGCCAGCAGTCAGCCTGACCAGAGAGATTCGACACATGTTGTGCATTAATATTGTGCCAGAGGCGAAAGGCAGGGTAAATCCAGCCAAGGCTGCAGATATGCTCGGATAAAAATACTGCAATTGTTGCAGTCAAGTCAGCGACAAGACTTGAAAGCAAATTGAATCGCATTGGAAGCCAAGCGATTTACTTGAGCGTACAATCATATGGAAGTCCGGACGGTCGTGCTGATTCCGGGTCACAATATTCGTCCTCCGACATTCGGCGAGAGGGTTAGGAAACTGAATCGCTCGTATTGACGACAAGATATCATCAAACTGCAGGCGAAGGAGAGGCAGGACACAGAGAACGCGAGAGCGATCAAGGCAAAGCAACGCCAATTGGACGACGAGACCAAAGCTATCGCCGATCTGGAGGCTCTTCACGACAACGTCACGAAATACTGGTCCAACATCAAGCTCCACCATAACATCGGGCACGTTCAATATGCTACAGCCATCTCGGTCGACGTCGAAGGCGGCACACTATATACCTCGGACTGGGCTGCGTTCTTGGCTGTTGAGGCAAAGGTCAGGCGTTCGAGGGCAACGTCGTTGATCTCGGTGCGTTTCGACTTATCTTATTTACCTCAGGCTCGTCTAACGAAAACAACCTTATTCAGGATCCAAGTACGATCCCTAAGACCTTACAGACATGTTCTATCCTCTCGGTGGTGGTCCGACCATGTTCAAGTTTCCCGACGAGAGGAAGCTCCGGATCGAGGGCTGCACCACGAAGGAGAACCTCGCCCACTCTGTAGAGTGCGACAGCGAAGGCCAGCACTGCCTTATGATCAGCAAAGACAGCAACACCACTGACTTCACCGTCGGACGCTATGCTGGCCTAGTTTCATTCACTCAGAATGAACCCGGCATCAAGTCCGTCGAGCTCAGTATCTACAACTCGGGTGACAAGACTGCCGAAGTCTTCTCCGCTAAAGGAGACTCGGGCTCCCTCGTCCGGCACATGACGAATGGTAAAGCTCGCATCATTGGCCAACTCCACTCTGGACATAACAAGGGCGGCTCGACCAGCAATCATGTTACGTACTGCACCCTTGGCTGGTACCTCCTGGGCCAGATCAAGAAGAGGTTCAAGTACACAGACTTCTACCGCATCACCTGGTCAGCTTGAGAACAACATTAACGGTTCGTCTCTCTCTTCCGCCTCATGCTTTCGTACACACAGCTGACGAACATCAGAGCCAGTGTCATCTTCTGCGACCTTTTTACCTCCACTATGCCCCCTCTCTTAGTTCTCGTTTGTCGACTGCGAATCATCCCCATCCCACCTCCCTGACTACGTTTCTTCCCCATTCCCAACTGTCCTTACTCTTGTTTCTTGACTCCTGGTTATG
>JBBPSV010000309.1:0-21849 GCA_038093795.1 Retiboletus fuscus
AATGGCTATATCTCCACAGACACTGGACCAAATCACATGACCCAGGGGGCAATGTTGTAGCCAAGAGTATGTAGTTTATTTGTTCCCACCAAAGCGAAGTGAAATTCCCACATGTGATGGTGGGGCGCTGCACACCCCGGTTTGGGGTTAGGCATTGCAATGTTTTTGTTGCCCACTGTAGATGGTATCCTTCTGTCAATCTCTCTTCCCTCTACCACCTCATGGGACCTCCTGTGTATATCTCTGCACTCATAAAACACCTTCAAAATCCTGGAGTAGTGCAATCACTTGAAGTGATTCTTATAGATGCATCCCATACATTACTATTCATTTCTCAGGTGCTGAGTATCACTCAGCACTTTGAAAACCTGTCTCACCTCAAAATCACATTTTGCCTCTCTGGAAGCATTATCAAAGGAACTCTCGAGATCCCCAATGATGAAAAATGTGTTTGTTGTGCCACGAACCTTGAAATTACTCATGATTTGGATCTCAGAAACTTGGATACCAGCCTTGTCCTGAGCAGCCTTATCATGAGTCACTGCTTATCTCTCATATCATAGCTAACATCCTTCTTTCAGCCATGCTATGGAATGTGGCTCCAAGCATTCCCCATAGCATGGAATATTAAATTGATTTCAGATGGCTTGGAGAATGATTGACTACACAAAGAATTTATAAAATATGCACCTCCTTGTTAGCCTATACTTCTTACAGTGTTGTGTATCTAGTTAGATGTTTGTGCACACAGATATTTTCCATAACATGATGTATACTATATACTACCATTCTCATACCCACCTGTCCCACTCATCTTACCTCGTCAATACACTTGAATTGCAACTTCAGATCCTGTTGCCTGGTATTATGGTCTTCGACACAGCCAAGTAGGTAGTCAAGATGATTACATGTCTGATGAGCTGGCAGTAAGCAAGTTATCATATATATAAGGATGTGTTCTCACAATTTAAAAAAAAAAAAGATAGATCCCAGATCATACAATACCAGGCAAAAATGTGTACTACACTCTTTCCCACTCTTTCTCACTTAGCTTGCACTGTCACTAGTTTCTTTTGAACTCAGATATGGAATCTGAGTTTGAAGGTTACACACTGCTGAGTCTGAAATTGGCTATCCCTATTTAAGGTCAGAACTTTCTTTCTCACACAATTCTTTTCCATTCTCTCACCAATACCATTCACTATGATGGTAAACATAGTAGACTTTAATAGTTTAGTGTAGTAATGACTTGGTCAGGTGTAGTAATGGGCCACTTGTATTCTAGTTTGTACAGTTAAGTACAATGTTGTGCACCATCCTCACAAGAAATTTACACATTGATCATAGATCAATCAATAGTACTCTAAAAGCTAGCATTTGCTTGCCTAGTTTTTCCATCAAAAACCTTCTTTAACTCATAAGTTGGATTGAAATGCAATTGAGTGGCTGCTTACCCTATTCAAAGGTTTCATCACCAGTATTCCATTAACCCACAGCATACTTATTGCATGGAAGATCTCCCCATGTAGAAGAGGGATGATGGTCAAATCATGTGTATAGTCTTTGCTCCACAAGCCAGCTCCAAAATCAGTGTATGCATGGAAAGGGTCCTCCATACCCCCTGGTATTGGTAAGTTACTGTGAATTGCTGCAAAGTGTTTCTCCCTCCCATCCACTGAAGTCACTCCAAAGATTGTATCAATCTTCCCCAGGCAAAGAACCTCACTATCCTTGAAGAATATGTAGCAGTCTGTTTGTGATGCCTTGTAAGTTATGAACTGTATACCAGATAGATGACAATGCTTATACACTCTGATCTTGCTCCCCTGACCATTGATTTTTTTGGTTATCAACAGATTCTCTATGTCTGTTGGTATTGGAGTTTCTTTGGTGGTATTGTGGATATCCAAGTTTGGTCTGTTGTTCTTGGTTGATATCTCATGAAGAAGACTAATATCTGCATCAAAAGAGGTATCACCTTGTGTGTTCCTACACTTTTGCAGAATAGCACCTGCACACTGTACAATGGTCACAGTGTCTGGATGCTAAAGGATAGCCTTTACCTTCACACTAGCACAGAAACTCAGGAGCATGGTTTCTTCCAGCTTGCCTTATATTTGGTGAGTTTCCTCTGCAGCTTTGAGAGATATAACTACTCACCCATTTTGTGGTTCATTTTTGTCTTTTGCAATGTCCCAATAATTTGCTTGAAAGGAAACATCCACCAATCATACACTGGTCCATATCTGAGAAGAAACTCATGGATGTGCAGCACTGCATGGTGATTTGGCCTCCAAGTGATGTCCAGGAAGATCTCCTTCACCCATTCCAGGTAAGCTTGCATATACTTGATGTACTGTGACACATGGTCTTCAGATGTAACAAGAGATGTCCCCCATCTGACTGCCATAGCCAAAAGCATGGTGCAATGAGCAAGTTTCTTCTGTTGGGCCTTCTGCTCATCTTCATCACAGTTTAACCCCCACAACTTGTAGAGCATTACAGGCAGATCAAATTCAATGCTTGATCACCACTGTTCTGCTTTAAGCTTGCCATGTGCTACATTACTGAGGTTGATTG
Source organism: Retiboletus fuscus (assembly GCA_038093795.1). Lineage (NCBI taxonomy): Eukaryota > Fungi > Basidiomycota > Agaricomycetes > Boletales > Boletaceae > Retiboletus > Retiboletus fuscus. The sequence goes on from JBBPSV010000309.1 coordinate 2,581, forward strand.
GTGAACCTCAAGCCAGGTCAGTCTTCTTATCACTCCTAAACATTCTTGGATCTGATTGATCTTGTCATCGGTTAGTAGCTCCAGTGTTTTTGTCTTTGCTTGCTGACACTGCTTGCTGATGACCCTGTATTCCTCCACAAGGTCATCCCCCAATAGGATCTCATGCTCTCCCCTTCCTTCATTGTCTACCTCCATAGGGACATGATGATGTGTTGATGGAGAGGGCAAAGACTTCATGCTTGAGTTATGATATGACAAGAGCAATGAATAGCTCACCATCAACACATGAACCATATCCTTCTTTGTTGGAGTCTTTTGCAAAGACTCTAGAGTACCCAGTGCATTACATTCTTTCAGAAGCACAAGCAAGACAGGTGCATGCAGACAGCTTAATGCTCCCCCTGTTGGATTCTTTTCCAGCATTTTTCTCCCTTTATTCAACTCTTTGGGGTCACAAGGCTTGGTGATCAGTGGTTGGGTTCTGCATAAGTCTTAATTTGCAAGCTTATTGATGACAATGAGGTCCCTAAAGTGAAACTGTGTCAGTCCAAGGAAAAGGTTGTGCATGGCATCAATAACAAGGAAATGAGTGGGGTCCCAATATGGCAGATGAAGAAGCTTGGACCAGCACACCCCCATCTCTTCGAAGATCCCATCTCATTCCTTCTTTGTCTCTGCATTTCTCCACTGAGTGGCAGCATCATGATGCTCTTGACAAGTATGACACTTCCAACTGCCCATTTCAAAGTTTCCAATATCTGACTTTTGCAGCCAGCAGAATTTACATAGATGTCACAATGTAGGGGCCACAAAGCCACTGATCTTGCAAGCAGCCGGCAAGTTGGTGACAACTAGAGCAATTATGGATCATATCAAGCAACCCATAGTATGAGTGGTGGTTTTTGTGAACCAAGTTCCTACCTTCCAGGCCTTCAAGAAGCAGTCGACAAGTGGTCAGAGAAAGTGATTAATCTTTTCCAGGGATGGTTCCCTCAGCCCAGGGATAACACCCACCAGATAAATATTCTCTGGTTTGTACCAAAGACTTGGGGGAAGGTTAAGGAGAGTCATCACAATTGAGCCCACTGATTTCTTCTTCCTGGAAGTCTTGTTTTCATGAGGGTTGAACCAGTCAATGGAGAAACTCCATGCTAGTCGGAGGTCACTCCTCTTCAATCTGTCCATGAAGATTTTGCCATTGGGACCCTGAATTTCAGTGATCACTGTTCCATCCTTGATATCCCAGAGTTGATGTTTGTCATTCAGTAGTGTTCCATGTTCCATCACTTCCTCCATTCCAGGGCAGCTCAGTAGTCCTGCCAGAAAATCATTGTAATCCTGGACCACAAAAGGCTTGATGGGTTGAGTGACTTTTGTGCCACCATGATTTACTATTCTGACCAGCAACTGTCCACAGGGTTTGCTACCTCAATACTTCTTGAATATGCAATGCTCAGGGTAGCTGCTCTGTATTACAGTTTTCTCTTTTCTTCATTCTCATTTACTACTATTTGCCATCTATCACCAACTATACTCTTGGAGGGGCAATGTTGTCACTTGATATACCAGTGTTGGTTGTATTCTTCTCATGGGTCCTTCAAGGATCTTCTATTCTCTTTTGTCATAATTATCTAACTGTCATCGGACTTACTACTCCTCTGCTGTTTCTCTCACAATGGCCAGTGTCCCCCATTTCCCAGAATAGTCTTTACACTCTATTTCCTATTGTTCTCTTCTTCCATGCACATTGTAGAGGTTGGAACCTCTGTAGGCTTGTAACCCCCTTTATCCATCCATCCCACACAGTCCTATCACAGTCTGAGTCTACCAAATCCAGTCCGGAGTCCTGGTTTTCAGTCCGATATTTTGGTTTTCAGTCCAATGTTTTGGTTTTCAGTCCAATGTTTTCAGTCCGATGTTCAGTCTGGAAATTTTAATATGAAGCTCCAGACTTCTTTCTGTCACTTCAGGTCTATTCCTGACATCCTTTAGAACCTTATCCATTGCTTGATAACCTTCTTGGTCACTTCCAGATTCCTTCCAGGATCACATTCCTCTTTTTAGGACTTATTCCTGTTTGTTTTGTATATTGTTTAGTCACACTCCAGATTGCTCTGGACTACTTAAACCATGTATCTAGGATTACCCAATCCAGTTTTCCTCCTGTGGATCTCTCACCATCATCTATCGTCGCTGTCCATATCATCTATCGCCATTCTGTCCACCATTCATTGCCATCATGTCCATTCTGCACATTTACAAGTCCATTCCACTCATTCTGGAAGTCCAGAATCATCATTCTCAGTCTGGATTACCTTTGGACTTATCATTAACTGGTTAGGACCACTTCAAAGTACTCCTACTTACCTTCCTTCACCATAGAACCCCTTTAGGGATGAACCTTTCATACCCTTCTTTACCTAGGAGTGTTTCCACCACCCAGAGCACTTCACTGTTTTACAACTGGAGCCCACCATGAGGGGTTCTTGAAGGGTCCCAGGAGATCACTTCGTCTTCTCAGTCATTTCTAGCCTATAGACCTCAAAAATTTTCCACTTAGCTTTGGACTACCACATATCTGAAGACTCTGAAGCCACCACCATTTCCATTGCTGAACCTGCATGTCACCACTTCCCTGCCATGTCCTTCAAAAAATTCTTCACCTAGCTCCGGACCAGCCTACTGCCGATCTGTCCAATGTCCCTTCCATCATTATTTCCATTTCCAGACACCACCATCACAGTCCAGACCTTCCATAACTCTTCAGCAATCACCTTCTGTCAGTCCCTTAGGTCCCAACATTAATCCGATACCACCAACCTTAAAACTTCGCATTGCCTCCTACTGGTCCCGAAACCTTCTGTCATCCTTACATCACCTGTCCTTGACACCTCCAAAGCTGTGAACCAACTACCATCCACCATTTGGACACTCAGGCCATCACTAACTTACTCCTCACCACCAGTCCAATCCATCCTAGCATCACATCGAGTCATACTCCTTGATTCCTTCAGTCCAACACTCAGTCTGGAATTTTTGAATTTCAGTTCAGACCATCCAACCGACACATCATGGCTATCCCTGGCTTCTGGATGCCATTGGCTACTGCTGACAACCACCCCCAATTCAATCCCAGAGTACCAATGCAGCTTCCCTTCTTCTTCAAGGAGGTAGATCACCTTGCAATGTTAGCTGGGCTGGATGATGGGAAGAAGATTAAGTATGCTATCCAATATGCTGATATAGATGATGCCAAGTTATAGGAAATCCTCCCAGAAGCTGATGCTGTCCCTGCAGACTGGTCTGCTTTTATTGTTGCAGTAAAGGAGCAGTATCCTGGATGTGAACCAAGTACTCCTAACCTGCCAGTTTTTATTCCGGACTATCAACCGAGTATTCCAGAAGCTAAGGACATACCCTATCTGAATGTACTGACCAACGATTCATAGTCCAATACAGTCCAACTGGACCAGATTGATTATCCCCTTGTGCCATACTGGTTACCCCTGAACCTGAGGAGATTGAATCTCCAATGGTTCAGGCAGTTATTTTGACCTCAGAATCATTCATTGTACCTCTGCTAATGCCCCCAGCTGTGTTGGACTCATTGTCCTCAACTCAGACTGATCCTGATGTCACTTCATTATCGTTCAGCCTATCTAAGTCATTATTGCCCTTCACTCTACATACCAGTCCAAACGTATCCTATACTGACCTATCTCTACCAGCCTTGCCTCCAGCTGTGTCGGACTCACTGTCCACAGCTTGGACTGATCCTGATGTCACTTCATCATCACTTGGACTGACACTATACTTACCTCTCTCTCATATCACTCATCTGAACATATTTTATACTGACCTAGCACCACCAGGATTGACTCCAGCTGTGTTGGACTCACTGTCCACAGCTCAGACTGGTCATAGATTTGCATCACTGTCACTTGGACTGATGCTATCCATCACTGCACCTTGTATCATCCTTCTCAGCACTTCATATACTAATCATTCATCTCTAGCTCTACTGCCAGCTGTGTCAGACTCATTGTCCACAGCTCAGCCTGTTTCTCAGTCCAGACTAGACTCATTGTCAACTGGACCAACATCTATTACATCCTCTCTCACTATCATTTCACCTAACATGTCACTGGCTAACACTTCAATGTCGTTCTATTCACCTATTCATGCATCCCTATCCATACCTATTCCAGACATCCTTATTCTGGACCACCTTTCATCTGCTACTGATCTCTCTGTGAGGTTGTTTTTACCATTGAACTTACTACCTTCTTGCTGCAGACTGATTTATGTCCTGCCTTTTGCATGTTCCATATCACCTTGTTCCGAACCATTTCTCAGTCCGGACTACATGTTTTCCAGTCCAGAATATGTGTTTCTCAGTCCGGACTATCCACATTCCACTTTAGCATTGCCTCCATACAAGTTGTTCTTATTGCCTTCACCACCACCACCTCCGAATTGCATTATTAGCACTATTATTTGTTTGTCATTCAATCTAGCAGTACTCCAGACCAGCATCATCACCATCAGGGCCTAGAATAGCCTTATCTGAGTATTTCCAGACCAACAAATGCTATTCCTGGACTGACAAATGCTGACATTGGACCATCCTGACACAGCCCACCCATGGTCCATTGATACCACTACCATCCACAATGACCTGGAGGCCATTGATCTAACCTCTGTTGGGGGGGAGTTTTGCACTGCTTACTTGTTTGTTGACCAAATTTCATGTTTTTTCTTCAGTCCAAAATTCTGGGCCTTTGGACTGAGAACTCCAGACCTCTGGACATCCCAGCAGCTCATAGGACTGGTTGACGAAGGTTTGGACTCACTGGTAGGAGTAGATGTTGATAGTCCAGATGATGAAAACCCAGATGAATGATGTTTCGGACTTGTTGAAGAAGACCTGGTTACTCTAGTAGGTAAAGAAGTCAAAGAGAAATTGGACAAAGAAGACTCAGACACCATGGACCATACTCACCATCACCCATACCATTGCTTGTTCCAACCCTCACTCAATCTGCTGTTGAAAATACTGTCTGTTACGATTCATCATGCTCCTATACTTTTTCCTTTGCTCAGTCCAAGTCCCAGTCTACCCAGCTGTGCCCTATCCCTTGCTTAGCCTAGTCCTGGTCTACCCAGCCAGTCAGCCCACCGATAGTCCTCACCGGACCTCATGCTGATGCATTGCCTGAATCTGCTAAGCATTCCCTTGCTTACATAGTCTCCACATCAGGCCCATCCTGGCCCTTCCCCTGATCACCATCTGTTCTGCCTGACCAGAACCCCTAAGTCTCATAGTGCTGGTCTCTTCATGAGCATCACCAATTGAGCATCTCTCCAAGACCCCTGTCTCTAGTTCTCAGCCCAGGACTCCAACAGTCCACTCCTAGACTTCTCACCTAGACTCATGACATAGTCCACTCCTGGACCAACAGTCCACTGCATTGCTCCTGTCTCCGTTCTCTGACATTACCATAGAACTCCTTTGAGTCCAACCTTGGACCCTCTCCTTGGCCTGGCCTTGCACCCATGCCATGCACTGTTCTCTTTGGGCCTCACCCTGAATGTGCACACTACCCTCGGACTCCTCCATCCTTGGCCCCAGTCCACCAGTTCTCTTACAGAAACCACCCTAGTCCCTCAGCTCCCCAGTTGAGCTCCAGTGTAGAGACTCATATGTCTCTAGTGTCATATTCCATTGTTTTACCACATCCTACAGATGGTTTATCATTGTGTACACCCCATCCAGTCATCATTCACCTAGTCTGGTCTGTCCTTTCTCACCTGGTCTCATAGTCCATGGTTAGTCCAGTCTGGTCTATTAGTCCTTTCGTTTGGTCTTCATTGGTTGCCTTTGTACCACTGACAAGTAGTTATTTATACTCCTTTCACTCATTGTCATCCCTTATTGCTACTGTTGTCATTGCCATTGCTTAGTTAGAGTTCGTACTCCTTGTTCTTGACAGTCCTGAGAAATGCCCAGACTATAAAGTCTTGTACCCTTGGTTTCAAATACACTTTTCACCATCTTTTCAGATCTTTCAACTTCTGAGGATCAAAGGATCCTCTCCACACATGCACGCATGCATGTACTCATCGCCGTCATCGTTGCTGCTGTCTTCTACATTGCTCTCTTGTCAGACTCACGTGTTCAGACTATTGTATCTACCATTGGACTACTCTTCTCACCACCAGACTATCATTCCCTTCTCTGGACACATGTCCGGAATATCCTCCCTCCTAGACCATTTCCTTCTGGCACTTCACCTCCGCCTTGAACCCTCTTTGGGGACGAAGCCATCGCACCCCTCACCTTTTATACTACCTGGTTTTCTCCTTAGGAGCCAGGTTTATTGTTCTTCAACTGGAGCCCACTGCAAGGGGGTTCTAGAGGTGACCCAGAAAATTTTCATGGTCCTTTTCTTCATCTGCTCCTGAGGTAATGATGCCAAGGGACTTTTTTCTGATCCATCCAAGCCTTGATTTACCTTCGATCGACCCTCATCTGTTTTAGCCACTTTCGGACTTACTGCCACCACTTGTCACATCTTTTTCTAATGTCCCATCTTCTGAGACCGCTTTACCCATTCATTCCAAACTTTAGAAGTTTTTCACAACATTTCCATCTTCCCTGCATTCTGCTCTACCTATAACCAGCCAGTCCATTTTCAAACCTTCCTTTTTCATACACCACTGCCTTGACACTGATCCGCTTGGCATATCCTTCCGTTTTCATACATTCGTCCCTTTACCTGAAACTGCCAATCAGCACCACCACCAATCCGATATGGCTAACCTCTTGTTTCAGATTCCGTTTCCAGGAATGCCGAACACACCAAAGTTCAATGGTGACAGTCCGAAACTGATCTGATCATTTTTACAGAATATAAAGTTATTGGGTTCACTTGCCCAACTATCCGATGAAGATCATATCCACACTGCCATCAGATATGCAGACTATGATGAATCTGAGACCTGGGAACATCTACCTGAGGCAACTGCTGTCCCCTGAGTATGGAAGTCATTTGTTGACACTGTCATTTCACTCTATCCTGGAACCAATGCTACTGACCGATACAGCTGAGCTGATTTACAGAACATAGTCCAGGACTTCCAGACTAGACCTATCTGGACTATCGAAGTCCTAGGAGCATTTTACTATGCATTCCTCAAGATATCAGCACTGCTTGTCACCGCCAGATGCATTTCTGAATTCGAGCGAGATTTGCTCTTCATTAGCACATTTCCTACTGATGTCATGAATCAGATCCGCTTCCATCTGTCTGTAACCAGACCAGACTTCCATCCTGACGACTGTCTCTCGATGGCAGACTCCTATTCTGCTGCACAATTCATACTGATTGATTGCCATTTGCAGTCCAGATCACCAATGCCGACCACACTCCATCCATCAAGATTGTTACTGTTGCCATCTGGACTAATGCTGTCACCACCTGGTCTATCTGTCTCGCCTACCAGACTTCGATCCTTTTCATCATCACATGTTGCTAATGCTCACCCGAACTCTGTCGCTAACAATTCACAGACCTGTGCATTTTGTGGTGCATCGGGACACTTCATCCACAACTGCCTACACACTGTCAAATACATTCACTTTGGTAAAGTCCTCAGGGGCACAAACAGCTGTCTGTACCTGCCAGACCAATCGCTGATCCCTCACCTACTGGGATGCTCCTGTAAACGGGTGTCTGTCGATGCAATCCATGCAGCCAAGTCTTCACCAACTGCTTTTACCCCACATGCTTGGCCGATGCTTGCAGCCAATAGTATCCTGTCCCTGACCGTCCCAAATGCTGACCATTCTGTAGACCGCTCTCAGACTACCATCCAGACTTCCATAGAGTCATTGTCATTGAACTTGGTCTCCCCAAGGGAGGTCCCAGAACCACACTCTGTTTTATCTGGATCTGTTGTTGCTGACATATGACCATCTGTAACCCCCACAGCCATATCCACATCTGTTCCTGTCGCGCTGGTGGCTATCATGCCCAAGTGCCCCATGGTCGCAGTTTTATTACCATCATTTTCACCGACCAGTCTATTATTACCGGATTCTTCTTTACCTTTATCATCTTCACCTTCTTCATTGTTACTTTGTCACCAGTCTTCATCTGTTCCTGCCAAACCATCGTCGTCATCACCGCCATCTCCGTTTTCTACTGGACTACCCTCACCATCATCGTCCATCATTTCATTACCACCATATACTACTGTACCATCGTCGTCTGTTACTGTTTCACCCACACTGACCATTTTACATCGGACTCACTCACCACCACCGCTGTATACTTGTACTATCATTTTGTCTCGGACAGATGTTTCTCAGACAGATGGTATTGCTTTCTACCTGGTCACTTCATTTATCATTTTCATTACCCTACTACTTGGTCTGACCGTCCTTTGCCTCGCTTTCTGGTCTTTCGTCACACCATGCACAGTCCGGCTGCTTTACCTCTTACTATGATTCCTCAGCCGCACTTATCCCCTTTTGAACGCAGTCGCCGTTTGTTCACCCGTTGCACCCATGATGTGATTTATTTTTTCCCATCCCTTTGTTCCCATCCCACTTGACCTAGTCTGCTTACCAGTCTATGGCTGGGAGGCCACCAGCTAAGTCCTGTGGGGAGGAGTATCGCTTACCTTCGTCACTCACTTGTTATTTTAAGTCCATTCTTGTTTTGCATCATTCTGTTCATTCGACGCTGCGCTGGACTATAAACCAGTCTTATATGCTTCCATCAATCCTTGACTGGTCTTATCATACAATGCACCAACCATCATAACCTCTGTTCTATCCCAGGATTTGACTGGTGATACTATGCACACACTTGTAATTACTAAAAACTGAACCACAGACACTTGATACCATATACCACCGAAAAAGAGAAAAGGAACAAAACCACGAATAAAACAAACTATTATGCTGTTTCCTTTCCTTCCATGTCTCACCATGTATCTAACCCATGTACCCGCTTTGCTTCGCATGTGTCCCGAGACACCACACACTTTAATTATGATAGACCAAGCATCATACCAAAGACTATCATAAGACTGAGGGCAGTCCAGTAGGTATAGATGATGAAAGCAGACCAATGAAGCCAAGCCGGGTGGTATCCCACATATCGTTCCCTTTCATTATTGTTTTCTTACTTACTTTCATTTCATACTACATTTTCATTCACCTTACTTTGAGACTGGACAGATTATACATACATACGACGGACTACTCATACATGCGGACGGACCGGACCACGATGATGACGGACTACCCTACATGTCCAACTCCTCCAACTCAGTGACTATCTCACCCACTTCTGCCATCACCCCATCCTGCTCCACTTCCAACGCCTTGAGGTTTGCCTGAATCTGAAACAGTCAGGCATTGGCAGCATTGAGCTGCCGAGCGAGCTCGTCCTGCTTCTTCTGGACCACTGTCTTCCTGGATGCCTTCTTCGTCGCTGCCTTCCCCTTTCCCTTCATCTTGATGGGCATCTCCTCCTTGATGTCGTTGTCTGTGTTCATGTTGATGGGCAATGCGACCCACTTGCTAGACCCAGCCTTAGCCTTGGGCCAGACCAGTCTTCCTGCTGATGAGAAGTTAGACCAGACTATCTACGCAGTGTTATGCTTTGCCAAAGGCTAGGCATGATCTCAAGGAGTCAAGCGGACTAGGGATGTTGGAAGCTTGGACGACGTCAAGGACTTCTAGCTGTGGTGCTACTAGAAGGCTACTCTTGCTATGGAAGCAAAGAGTAGTCAAGGACAGAGACTGGGATCAGATGGAGTCCGCAGTAACTTGTAGTATTGAGAAGATCAAGCTTGGTGTTACAGGGTTGAGAGCTATGGTTTAAATAGGCAAGCCAAGTAAAGCATGAGGTAAGCAAAAGGAATACAAAAGAACGCTGAGGAACAAGTGTGAGTCAGCGTTGACATGGCATAGAAGCTGATAGAATGCCATGAAAAGTATGAGTAATACAATGGTAAAAGATATCGTCAAGCAGGGCTTGAATGGTGAGATGAATGGTTACAAGGCAAGGGTGTGAGAGACATACATTCAAGCGTTAAAGGGAAAAGAAGGAAAGAAACATTGAAGAACAACAAACCCGGCTCCTATGGAGAAGACCAGGTAGTATAAAAGGTGGGGGGTGCGATGGGTTCGTCCTGTCATATCCCAGAAATTTCACTAAGTCCAAACTCGGACATCCAAGCCTACCCCCGAGTCTTTACTCAACCAACCCAATACTCTTCCTTTCGGCTCGGACCCCCGACCTCTCGGACGTCTGACCTCAGTCTTTCATAGTATGTTTCTCTCCATTTCTATTACATTACTTTGTCTATATCTGTACTAGTCTCGCTACTTACTTGCATCCAATCCTATGCTCTCGTTAGTAACACAGCTCCGGCTTTCTTTCATCCGAACACTGCTTCAGCATACTTGTACCTGGATTCATTCTACTTACAAACCCTTACTCAGATGTTACTAATACACCTCCGAACCTTAGTATATAAACCTCTCTGAATCATGTACTTTCTTCAGTTCGAATATCAACTATATTCTCAGCTCCAACCCCCCGAATCCTTTGAGTCTTGAAGACTCTCATCTATCTGACTTCTAGTTGTAACCTCGTCGTTGTTTACAACATCGAGCTTGATGCCTCTGACCCTCCGACCTCCGACCCCGAAGTAAGGGGCTGAACTCTGCAAGGGTGCACCACATACAGTGAAGCTGAAGCCCCACGTCTCGGCCCAATCTCCGACGTTTCGGAGATAAGCCTCTGAGTTGACTCGGTTTTAACAGTATATTTGAACTCAAACTTGCAAAGAGTTCTAACCATGGCTATGCATACCACCAGATCCCAAGCTCGCGCTGCAAGCACAAACCCACCTCCACCATCTCCTTGTTATAATTTACTCAGCGTGTTTGGAAGCAGTCGACGAGGCCCTGAACTCATAAACCAATTTTGGAGCTTCTCTGCTCGCCAAACCCCTGTCTCAGTTTCTCAAGCTCGTGTTCCCCCATCGTCACCAACCCCAGGAGCACATATCATCGAGTTAGCAGCTGATGAAGAAACAAAGGATTCCTCTCCCCTTTCCACCCCATACTCCAGCCAGAGGGAACCTAACCCTCGCACTCCCCCAAATGAAGGAGGTCCTCCAGGAGACCCAGACTTCCCTGGAAACGACCCTTCCGACGACGACTCAGACTTCCCTAGCGACGACCAACCATCCGACTCCAAGAATGAGAACATCCCCCAAGACACCTTGGCTCAACTTGCAAACGCCATCCAGGGTCTCGCTTGTTCCAATCGTCGTCCCACCTCCGAATCCACCCTCCGAACCAAAGTCCGAGAACCCGACCAGTTTGATGGGACGGAACCCTGCAAACTCCAAGTGTTCTTGGTACAATGTGAACTCAACTTCCAAGACCACCCAAAGGCATTCAGTACGGATCGTGCCAAAGTCACCTTTGCACAATCGTACCTGAAGGGTATGGCATTGGAGTGGTTCGAACCGGACCTCCTCCAGATGGAAGAACCCGCACTCCGTCCTATCTGGATGGATGACTATAAAGAGTTCGTCTCGGAACTCCAAACCAACTTCAGACCCCATGACTCTGTCGGAGATGCCGAACATCAGTTAGACCACCTCACCATGAAGGATGGTCAGCACATCAACAAGTACGTCATGGAGTTCAACAGGCTAGCCTCTCAAGTCTGAGGTTACGGAGAAGGTGCCCTCTGACACTACTTCTATAACGGTCTCCCCAACCAAATCAAAGACAAAATCTCTCGCATCGGAAAGCCCCCCACCCTCTCTGAGATCCGACACCTCGCTCAGACCATCGATGCATGCTATTGGGAGCGCAAGTCCGAGGTCAACCGACAGGCAAAGCCGTCCAATCAGCCCTCCTCGCAGAAGGCTACATCCAACAAACAATCTACCTCCGCATCATCCTCTACGCGCCCCTCTGGTGGCTCCAAAGACTCCAAGGAGTCTAAGGGCAAAGGTGCCGTCACCTCCAGACCTCCGAAGCCTGACCTCTCGTCAAAGTTGGACAAAGACGGCAAGCTCACCAATGAGGAACAGAAGCGCTGATTCAACAACAAGCTCTGTATGTTTTGTGGACTCGCTGGCCACATGGCCAAGGACTGCCCGAAGTCTTCTTCGAAAGCATCCAAGGCCCGAGCAGCAACCACCACTCCGGAGACTAAACCAGACACCTCCACCTTGGAGGCAAAAAAATAGTCAGCAACCTCCTGAACTCCGCACAAGAAGGAGGTTGCATTGACCCCAAATGTGCAAAGGAGATCTGACTCAATGCATCCGCTCTTTCAGACCCAAAATCACTTATGCCTTCCGTCACTCTTGTATCCTATCGATCCCTGCTTTTCCCGCACTCGTAGATTCTGGATCTTCCGATTGTTTCATTGATACATCTTTTGTTAATAAACATGGACTTTCAACCTACCCCGTACCCCCACTGCAACTCCAACTCTTCGACGGAACCATGAACCACACCATCACTCGAGCTATCAACCTCTCTGTCCAATTTGAAACTGGTGACATCACTCTGACGATGTTCTACGTCACTCCACTGGATTCATCTTGCTCCCTTGTTCTAGGACACAACTGGCTCACCCTCCACAATCTGTTGATTGATTGGGTTTCGAGCAGTATTTCTTTCCATTCACCCAAGCAGCGTCTGCCAGTGCCTCCGAGCTCCCCTCCAAAGCCTCAGGAGTCACCTCCCTTGGCCAATTCACCCCCATCCGATCCACCCAGTTTCTCTGATCACAAGGCTCCCCCCATCGCGATCATCAGTGCACCAGCCTTTGCATTGGCTTGTTGCCTGCAAGGCTCCATGCAGTTTAGTATGCAGATTCACCCTAAAGAGAGTGACCTCCGAGCTACCTCCACTTCTTCCGAACCAGTCGATCTCTCTAGCATCCCCTCTGAATATCATGATTTCGCTGAAGTTTTTAGCAAAAGCAAGGCCGATACCCTTGCTCCACATTGCGAACACGACCTGAAGATCAACTTAGAGGAAGGAGCCTCCCCTCCCCTAGGCACTACATACTCTCTTTCTTCCTCCGAACTCGAGTCCCTACGTTCCTTCCTAGATAAGCACCTAGCAATGGGTTTCATTCGTCCCTCTTCCTCTGCCCACGCTGCCCCAGTCCTCTTCATCCACAAGAAGGATGGTTCCCTCTGTCTTTGCGTCGACTTCCGAGGACTCAACAAGATCACAAAGAAAGACCACTACCCCCTTCCTCGCATATCAGACCTCTTGGACGCTCCGAGCCAAGCCAAGATCTATACCAAAATCAACCTCCAGCACGCTTACCACCTAGTCCAAATTGCCGAGGGAGATGAATGGAAGATGTCCTTTCGGACGTGTTATGGCTCCTATGAGTGGCTCGTGATGCCCTTCGGTCTTACCAATGCCCCTGCAGCATTCCAGCGGTTCGTCAATACCATCTTTGCAGATCTTCTTGACATTTGTGTCATCGTTTACTTGGACGACATCTTAATCTACTCTGAGGACAAGGCCTCCCACAAGGAGCATGTCCGAGAAGTCCTCCGATGACTATGCAAACATGGGCTTTATGCCAAACCCGAGAAGTGCGAGTGGAACACTGATTCCACAGAGTACCTGGGCTACTGCATGTCGCCCTCCGGTCTCTCAATGTCCTCTGATAAGGTGAAGACAATACAAGATTGGCCTGAACCCCGAAAGGTCAAGGACATTCAGTCCTTCCTCGGGTTCGCCAACTTCTATCGCCGATTCATAGAGAATTACTCTGACATCGTCGTTCCTTTAACTTGCCTTACTCGCAAAGGCACTCCTTGGTTGTTCACCAACGACTGTCGTTCCGCCTTCCGACACCTTCCGACACCTTCACCACTGCCCCTATCTTGACCCATTGGCTCCCTGATGCCCCCATGATCGTGGAAACAGATGCTTCGGACTATGCTATCACTGGTATCATCTCTATCTGATACCCCGATGATGAAATTCGGCCCGTTTCGTACTACTCCCGAATGCTCTCGGCCCCCGAGCTCAATTACGATACCCATGATAAAGAGCTCCTTGCCATCCATGAGGCATTTTGGACATGGCGTCACTATCTTGAAGGTTCAGGCACCCCGACTGACGTCGTCACTGACCACAAAAACCTGGAATATTTCGCCACTACCAAGCTTCTGACTCGGCGGCAAGCCCGCTGGTCGGAGTTCCTCTCCCAGTTCAACATGATCGTCCGTTTTCGCCCTGGGCAACTTGGCGCTAAGCCCGATGCCCTCACTAGACGCTGGGACATCTATCCCAAAGAGGGGGATAAGGACTACGCTCATGTCAATCCCCACAATTTCTGTCCAATATTCACTTAGGAACAGCTCACTGTGTCCCTCCGAGCTACCTACCTTGCTGCTCCAGTACTCTGAGCAAGCACCCTCTTCGATGTTGAACAACTTCACAGCGACATCCTATCCATGCTTCCCTCCGACCCTCTTGCTGAAATCCACATGTCCACCCCCGAACCCGAAGGCTCTCGGTGGTCAGTTGACCCTGAAGGTTACCTTCGTCTAGACAACCAAATCTACGTCCCCGACACTAATGACCTTCAGCTCCAAGTCCTCTGATTCAAACATGATCACCCACTCTTGGGACATTTCGGCCAGAACCAAACACTAGAACTAATTCGTCGCGAGTATACATGGCCAGGTATCAGGACCTTCATCAAAGAGTATGTGTCCTCCTGTACCACCTGTGCTTGCACAAAGGTACCTAGACATCGGCCCTACGGGCTGCTGAAGCAGCTCCCCATTCCTGAGAAGCCATGGAACTCAATCTCCATGGACTTCATCGAACAACTCCCTTCCTCTTCCGATTTCACAGCCATCCTCGTAGTCATGGACTGCCTATCTAAACAATGCATATTCATCCCGACTCACGACACCATCACCTCTCCCGAACTAGCAAAGCTTTTCCTACTCCACGTCTTTTCTAAGCACGGAGTTCTGTCTCATATCACCTCTGACCGAGGCTCCAAGTTTGTGTCTCACTTCTTCCGATCTCTCAGGAAAGCCTTAGACATCTGCCTCCACTTTACCTCTGGTTACCACCCAGAAGGCGATGGTCAGACAGAGTGAATGAACCAGACACTTGAACAGTACCTCCGAGTGTATTGCAATTACCAGCAAGACAACTGGTCCGAACTCCTTCCCCTCGCCGAGTTCGCCTACAACAACGCTCTGAGCACTACTACAGGCATATCACCCTTCTTTGCTAATAAAGGCTACCACCTGAACATCAGTGTACACCCTGAACGAGATCTTACCTCGGCCCGAGCTTGGGAGTACTCGGTCGACCTTGACTCCCTTCATCAATTCCTCTGAGAAGAAATGGCCCACGCCCAAGAGTGATACCAAGGACCTGCAGATGCCAAGTGGATGCCCGCGCCCGATTTCAAGGTCGGCGATCAGGTATTCATGAAAGCCAAGTATTTCAGATCTACCAGGCCCTCTAAGAAGCTGTCCGACAAGAATCTCGGACCCTACACTATCATCACTCAAGCTGGAACCCACTCATTCACCCTCCGACTCCCCGACTCTATGAAATCTGTACACCCCATATTCCATGTTTCACAATTAGAACCCTCTGTGCCCAACACTATCCCCAATAGGGTACAACCACCACCACCTCCGATAGAAGTTGACGGAGAGCCCGAGTTTGAGATCTCCGAGATTCTCGACTCTAAGGTAGATTGAAGACAAAGACATTGTAAGCTCCTTTACCTAGTGCATTGGACCGGATACGAAGGTACTGATGACGAGACCTCTTGGCTATTGGCCACTGAACTTGGTCACGCCTCCGAACTCATTCACGACTTTCACCTCCGATACCCCGATAAGCCCGGTCCCCACGCCGAATAGGTGGCATGGGAAACAATGTACATTTTGCAAGAGCTAAAACATTTCTATCTACTCATCCTCTTCGGATCCCTCTCCATCCTCTTCCCCCAACACCCTGCACCTCGACTCTTTCCTTTCTTCCTCCTCGACCTCCACGCGCAACTCCTCGAACTCATCCGCACTCAGCTCAGCCCCTGAGTCCGAATCCGAGTACTCTTCACCCGACCCATACACCTCCTCTGCCTTCAGTTCGACCAGCTGCTGTAGCAGCAGGTTCTGGCAGTCGATCCTGTGCCCGGCTCAGACACTCACCTGGCAAAGGTCCCTAAGGACATCAGTGACGCCCCGAAGGACCTCCACCAGGGCCGACATGTCGCCCGTCGCGGCCTCCAATGATCCACTCGGACCCGCCTCCGAGTCCTCAGTCCTCGCCTTCTTCGTCTTCCTCACAGGCACCTTGACCTCCATCTTCTTCCTCTTGACCGTCCTCGGCCTCTCAGACTCCTCCCCTTTGTCCTCCCACTGGCACCTCAGCTTCAAGTTGTAGCAAGGATGGCACAACGTCAACTTGCCCCCATGCAGGATGCACAGGCTCGGGTTGCGCTTTTGGCATCGAAGGCACACCCGAGGCCCTGACTCGGCCTCCTTGCCCTATCCCTTGTCTGCGCTCTGCTCGGCACGAATTTGCTCGGCATTCAATAATCAGTATAAACCCCCGAGTGATTGGGCATGCACTCACCCGTTTCTTGGCTGCAGTCTCCTCGGCCCTGTGCCTCTCAGCCTCCTCGGCTGCCTTTCAGTGCGCCTCCTCCTCGGCCTTTTGGTGTGCCTCTGCCTTGGCCTTGGCTTTCCTCCTCGCCTCCTCTTCCTTCGCCTTTGCCTGATGTCGCTTGCGCTTGTTGTGCTTCACGTCGCACAGTTCCTCCGAGTCGTCCTCGCGCTCCTTGAGACGCTTGTTGGCCCACTCGGTGATGTTGTTAAAGTTGGACATGGTGGATGGGAATTTGGAGAGCTAGGGCAGAGCACGACCACTTATATAGGCCCCCAGAACAATCAACACAAATTTTGGACTCCGACTTGGCCACTCCGCATTGTTCCTCGCTTAAGGCCTTCAGGGGTTCAGGCCTAAGAGGGGGATACTGTCATATCCCAGAAATTTCGCTAAGTCCAAACTTGGACATCCAAGCCTACCCCTGAGTCTTTACTCAACCAACCCAATACTCTTCCTTTCAGCTCGGACCCCCGACCTCTCGGACGTCTGACCTCAGTCTTTCATAGTATGTTTCTCTCCATTTCTATTACATTACTTTGTCTATATCTGTACTAGTCTCGCTACTTACTTGCATCCAATCCTATGCTCTCGTTAGTAACACAGCTCCGGCTTTCTTTCATCCGAACACTGCTTCAGCATACTTGTACCTGGATTCATTCTACTTACAAACCCTTACTCAGATGTTACTAATACACCTCCGAACCTTAGTATATAAACCTCTCTGAATCATGTACTTTCTTCAGTTCGAATATCAACTATATTCTCAGCTTCAACCCCCTGAATCCTTTGAGTCTTGAAGACTCTCATCTATCTGACTTCTAGTTGTAACCTCATCGTTGTTTACAACATTGAGCTTGATGCCTCTGACCCTCTGACCTCTGACCCTGAAGTAAGGGGCTGAACTCTGCAAGGGCGCACCACATACAGTGAAGCTGAAGCCCCACGTCTCGGCCCGATCTCCGACGTTTTGGAGATAAGCCTTGGAGTTGACTCGGTTTTAACACGTTCCCAAAGAGGGTTCAAGGCAGAGGTGAAGTGCCAGAAGGGAATGGTCCAGGAGGGAGGATATTCTGGATGTGTGTCCAGAGAAGAAAACGGTTGTCCGGTAGTGAGAAGGGTAGTCTGATGGTAGATATGATAGTCCAGACATGTGAGTCCGAGGGGAGAGTGACGTGGAAGACGGCAGAGATGATGATGGCAACGAGTACGTGCATGCGTGCATGCGTGGAGAGGATCCTTTGATCCTCAGAAGTCGAAAAGTGTATTTGAAAACCAAAGGTACAAGACTTTATAGTCTGGGCATTTCCCAGGACTGTCAGGGATAAAGAACATGAACTCTAACTATAAAACGAAGCGAAGGCGATGACAAACAGTAGCGATAAATGATGACGATGAATGAAAGGGGTAAGGATAACTACTTGTAAGTGGTACAGAAGGAGACTGACGAAGACTGAATGAAAGGACTAATAGACTGGACAGAACTAACCAAGGACTAAGAGACCGGGTGAGGAAGAATGGACTGGACTAGGTAGATGATGCCTGGATGGAGTGTACATGACAAGGGATAGTCTGTAGGATGTGGTGAATCGATGGAATACAACACTAGAGACGTACAAGTCTCTACAACGTAACATTACCCCCCCACAAGGGTGAAGACACCGTCGCAGACTATCACAAGTCACAGGCCCCCATGATGGATGAGCTGGTTATGTTGGCAAAGGCCGTGTCATCCCAGATATCATTGTCCACTCCCTGGTCCAAGTCAGGAGAGTGGGAGCAGCGGTGAGGGCAGCTGGGGACCATGCGCCAAGTGCCACAGGAAGTGCCACAGGAGTGGCAGGGTCCATGGTACAAGTGGTGGGGCAAGGAGGGATGTGATGAGTGAGAGGACGAGGGTGAGGTAGAGGGTGAGGGCAGCAGAGGAGGGCAGCACAGAGGGCACTGTCACTGACTGTGGCCAGGATGGAAACAGAGGCAAATCGGGCATTGATACGCCCCACACTGGACATGCTGGTGACCAAGACGGTGGCATTGGAAGCAGCTTTCATGAAAGTGAGGGTGAGAGGACAAGAGGGGGGTGTGCCCAAAGTTCCCAGTCCAGTGGGCTTCAATATGTTCAATGATATTGAGCTCTTCAGAATTGAGGGGTGTGTTATATTTTTCCTTACCTACCACGCTCCCTTTTCCCTTATGCTTACCTTTGCATCGTACTTTGTTCGTCCCGCTGTTCAAGCCCCACCCGACGACATCTTTTCTCTCTGTATTACTCATATGTTCTTGAACATTCCCTTGACTTCTGTGCCTCATGTATGCTGACTCACCTTTATTCCTCGGCGTTCTACCTAGTTCTATGCCTGACTCATCTTCGTTCCTCGATGTTCCACCAAGTTCTATTCAGTTACCATGGCTTGCCTATTTAAACCATAGCACTTGACCTGTAACCCTTAAGCTTGATCTTCTCAATCTAACGAGTACTTGCAGACCTCGTCTGATTCCCTTGCCTCAGTCTTTGCCCACCCCTCGCTTCCATAGCA
>JBBPSV010000312.1:0-21669 GCA_038093795.1 Retiboletus fuscus
ATGTGCGAAAATGGCTATATCTCCACAGACACTGGACCAAATCACATGACCCAGGGGGCAATGTTGTAGCCAAGAGTATGTAGTTTATTTGTTCCCACCAAAGCGAAGTGAAATTCCCACATGTGATGGCAGGGCGCTGCACGCCCCAGTTTGGGGTTAGGCATTGCAACATTTTTGTTGCCCACTGTAGATGTTTTGAAGCCAAGCAGCTTGTCTAGCAGCTTCAGTCATTCCACAAAACTCTGCTTTGGTGGAGGAAAGTCGAACTCTCTTCTGTCTCCTAGATAGCCAGGAAATAGGACCATTTGTGTTGAATATGACATAGCCAGTGGGGGAGCAAGGCATTTCAATGTCTCCAGCCCAATCAGTATCAGAATAGACTATTAGTCCAAACTGATTACCTGTCACAGAATATTTGATACAAAGATTCTTCATTGTTGAAAGGTACTTCACGACATGCATGAGTTTCAACAGATGTTCTTCCAATGGACTGGAAGAGAACTGTGACATCTTGATAACTGCAAAGGCTAAGTCTGGTCTTGTTCCCAGTATGATAAATAGCAGTGATCCAATGATTGACTGATAGAGACTTCGAAGAGCAGGAGTTGTGACTGGACCTTGGTTTGGTCTTGGATTATATCCGGTGGGTAGAGGAGTATAGACTGGTTTACAATTCTCCTGACCAAATCATTTGATAACTTTCTCCACATAGTGGGTTTGGTCAAGGATCATAAGACCTTTCTGGTCATATGTTATCCTGATACCCAAATACTCTTTAGCTTCTCCAAGGTCATGGCATTCCCATCACTTCATGAACTTCTTCTTATGTTTGAGGAGTAGCTCGGTATCATTACAAATAAAGAGACCATTATCAACATATATCAAAAATAAAATGATTGCTTCACCAATGGATTTAAAATATAGTCCAGGATTTGAAGTTGAACAGGCAAAACCCATCTCCTGGAGTGATTTGTGCAACTCTTTGTTCCATTCGAGTGCAGCTTGCTTGAGACCATAAATAGCTCTAAGCAGACAACAGACCTTCTTCTCTTGACCTTTGACTACAAATCCTTCTAGCTGTTCCATGTAGATAGTTTCTTTGAGTGTTCCATTAAGGAAGGCAGTTTTGACATTGATACAGAGAACTTTCATCTTGTGCTTTATAGCTTCAGACATGGCAGCTCTGAAAGTCTCGAACCTGGCAGTGGGTGCATAGGTTTCAGAGTAGTCAACATCAGGAATTTGAGTGAAGCCTTTCACAACAAAGGGTGCTTTGAAGTGACCATCAGACTTCCTAGCAAATACCCATCTCCCTTTGAGGGGTTTATGATCTTTGGGAAGATCAACCAATTTCCAGACATTTCTCTCATATAAGGATTTCATTTCATCCTTCATGGTGTCTCTCCATGGACTTTGTTCTGTTCTTGAGAGTTTCAGAACATCTCTATACTGGTTAGATATAGGTTCCATTGATAGTTCAACTGCCATCATTAGATGATGTCGAATCCATTGGGCAGAATACATCTGGCCCAAATCTTCTTCTTGATTAGTAGGTACCTGATTGACAGGCATAGGTTCTGGAGCAGGAGACTCCTCCTGGATTGGATCCAGGCCTCTCTGCAGATCTCACTCTATTTCAATAGCAGGTCTGTTCCCATAAGCATTGTCAGGTAGAATCCTAGACATGGGAACACGAGCAGATCTCCTCTGTTCAACAGGTGGTCTATAGGTAGACCTCTCATCCCTAGTAGGATGGTGTTGGTGAGGATGAGAGCGAAACTCTTGTAGAGTTTCATCAGAGTGTTGCTTCAGAGGTAACCAAACACAAGGTGAAGTCTCTCCCATAGGTTCTGTCTCTTCATCATCAGACGAAGGTAGAGGAGGTAACATATATTGCTTGTGCTGATGTTGATCCACAATTTCACTCCTGTGACCAGTTTCAGGTTGGCCATGTTTAGTTGGAGGGCAAATGGGTGAAGTAACTTTAGGAGAAGATGGAGGTGATGGAGTTGAACAAGGTGGAGGTGATAGCAATGGTGCTGGAGAGCTTAAATCCTCAGGGAATCTCCATGGTGTTGCATCTTGAGATGATTGCCCATCATTTGAGTGGTGAAATGGTTGTAAGTGATCATCCACAGGTAGTGGTAGTGGTAATGGTACAACATAACCTTGAGGAGCATTAGGAGGGTCTGGATTCCTTTCTTGCACTTCCTCTATGTCTTCAAGATTGTTGGATGCTAGTTCCTGTTCAATTGAAATAGGGGGTGGTCCATCAACAAGACTTTTGGAACAGTGAGGAAAGATATCCTCATCAAATATGGCAGTAGAGGATATAAAAACTCAATGCCTGGATTTGGACCAGAATTGGTATCCTTTAGTGTTTGATTCATATCCTATAAACGTCATCTCCTCAGATTTGGGAGAGAGTTTATTCTGTCGCTGTTCAGATGGAATGAACACATAAGTGAGACAACCAAATACTCTGAAGTAGGAGACATCAGGTTTATCTCCATTGAATTGTTCAATGGGTGTCTTCCAAGTAAGACAACACATTGGTTGTCGATTGTAGATATGCAATGCAGTTTCAACAGCATCTTGCCAGAATGAATCAGGCAGACAGGCATGGTGTCGGATAGCCCCTGCTTTTTCAAGCAAGGTCTGATTAAATCTCTCAGCACATCCATTCTGCTGGGGAGTATGAGGAGCAGAGGTGTAGTGGGTAACACCTCTGGTAGTAAAGAATGATTGAAGCTCCTTCCCCATATATTCCCTACCACAATCTGAATGTACAGAGGTGAGCGAGTGGCCAGTCTGGTTCTCTGCCCATGTAACCATGTGAGTAAAGTGTTGAGAAACAGCATCTTTGTTGCATATGAAAGCAACAAGTGCATAGTGTTATGGTTCAATTTCCACGGAGTCAATTTTCGCCTTACACGCTAAGTTCTCTTAACTTATCTCTTATCTTTTATCTTTTCATCTTATCTTTATCATGTCAACGTTTGACATCTTATCACGGACACTTTCCTTGTTTATCTTTATTGACACTTTTATAAAGTTCACTATATCTTAGATCTCTTAATCTCTGCGCTGTGCACGGCTATGCACATCGCTTCTCTTTCACAATATGTCTTCTTTCATTTCCGCTATGCTTCTCTTCCATTCTATTCCTGTGCACTGCTGCGCATTACACATCATGCTTCTCTTTTAATTACTACTTCATAGCCTTATGCCTTATGTTTTCCTTCCGCTTTGCTATGCTGCCACATACTCTATCCTTATATAGCTTAATTACTTATTATGTAATGTACCGTCCATAGAGTATATAAAGCCCAGAGGCCAAGCTGGCTAACCCCAGTCTTGTTCCTCTGGACGTTCCCCTACAACGGTAGTGGGCGCGACAGTGACAATGAGGGTTGAGGACAACAGTCCAATAAACCTAAACTCGTGAACTCGTACTCGGACCTCAGACAAGTCCTTAAACTGTACTTGGCCAGACAATCCTGGCATATGACGGAGCTATACGCTCACCATTCCACGTTCCTTGATGAGCTGCCGTCTACAGCTCATCTCCCACGACGATATCCCTTGGGATGCCATGCGCTCCCACCACGATGGGCAACGTGCCCTATCCTACGCTTTACCCACGGAGCCCCTTGCAACGGCAAGGTTACGTAATGCTCTATGACGGGAACTGCTTTATATGCTCTCACGCTCGTGGCTGTGCCACTCTATGAAGTATGGATATAGTATTCCTCTTTACGATTACGCTAGCATGGACTTACGATAAGCCCCTGCTGCTATGATACTTACGATAGTATGTCTACGAAGTACTCTTACAATGACCAGTAGTTACAGGCACCATACGTTATGGTATAACACAAGTACTACGCCACGATACAGTAGTTTACTTAGTGTAGTCTTGTTCTTCTGTGCGTTCCCCTTAACGTCTACTTGAGACCCTGTATATGGTCAATACTAGTCAGACTTAGGCTTTCCTCCTCAGTCGACATACTCCCCTTCGGAGCTTAGGTGCTCTACACTAGGGTGACTACGTTTATTCACTTCCACTCTAGCCCAGTATAAAGGCACTACGACGTTTGCAACCTAGTCCACTTCCTCACGACAACGGCTCAGTGATAGATGCATTGGGTTGTTTCACATAGCCCAAATGGTCATCTATAAAAGAGAGTATATAGTGAGCCCTGGAATGTGGCTCAGTGGGCATAGGCCCTACCAGATCGGTGTGAACCAGTTCCAATGGATGACTTGCATGTTTGGATGAGTCAACATAAGTGTGATCTTACATCTTACCAAGAGAACAACCCTTGCAAGGTGGAGTGCTCGAGGGAATATTGACAGTAGGAAGACCAGTGACAGAAGAAGGGGCTTGACGAAGCACATTCTTCGAGGTATAGCCAAATCGTTGGTGCCAAAGATGATAGGAATCTTCCTTGGCGAAGGTAGAAATAATGCCCTCCTCTGGAGTAATCTGTTCAGACTGAATCCAGTGAAGATTGTTACTTGGGTTCAAGGCAGATGCCTGCAAAACCAAGTCTCCTTTCGCATTCCAAATACTGGAATGCTTGTCATCTATCTCACACTTGAAGCCATGTTTGGCCAGTGTGGGTACAGACAAAAGTCTGTGGGCAGCGCTAGGTGCATACCATACTTCTTCAAGGACTAGAGGTGTCCTTTGGTTTTGATGAACAATAACCTTGCCTGGTCCATACATGGGTACAGTCTCACCATTAGCAACAGTGGCATGTCAGACTTGATTACCTAGATGAACAAAATCATTATCAAAAGGTGACAGATGATCCATACATTCAGAATCAATCATCCAATGTCTGGAGGCAAAAGTTACTTCAGAATCTCCTCCTAGTGCAAAAGCGCCATGATACGAGTCAAAAGTAAATTCAGATTCATCATATCCATACACAAAATGTGATGGAGGTTGTCCATGCTCTGAGTAAACTACTCCTGGGTCTCATGGGTATTCCACAGCTAATTCCTTCAAGGAAGTAGAGAGTAGATTCTGGATATGATCTAACTCATCTATGTTGTTGAAATGGTCTTGGTTAGAAACCAATCCTCCCAAGATAAAAGATACCTTGTTCTTCTTCAACTTCTGCAACGTCTTCTTTCACCCCTGAGGAGGTCTGATGTTCAAATCAGAAGAGATATTCTCTGATTGAACTGGATTGAAAGGGCATGGATGAAGGTCCAGCTATGTCCATCCCATTGTCTTCATCATTCCATCCAGCTGCAGCAATGGTGGAACTGAAGTCTTCTTTGTTATACTCCATCTCCAGTGTGGCCTCCACATGATCAATGAAACAATCAGTGGGATCTTCATACTGATCTTGATCCATAGTAAGATCTTGACTGACAGAGTACATGTCAGTCATGCTAGCAATGTCTCCATGACTGACTGTGTCAGTCATGGTTATCTCATTAGCAAACGATACTTCATTTGCTTGTCATCCCTTTCCTTTCTTATCCTGCCTCTTCTTGAACCATGATCTCTTCTGGTTTGCATCAGGACATTTAGACTTAAAAGTCTGTTTCTTCTTTGGCCTTGTAGGGTCTGAAGAGCCTTGTGGGATCAATGATTCCTGGTTAGGGTTGGTTTGGTTCCTCCACTGATTAGGTGGAGGACCACATCAGATCATATTGGTCCTGTTGACTGAAGAGAAGGGCTGAGGATTCTGTACCTCAGAGATATGGGATTGGAGGGGGTGAGAGCAAGTTTTGTGAAGTGCTGCTTCTTGTCTAATCATGGTAGCAGCAAGTTTGGCATTGAGATCAGTGTCTTTGGTAGTATGGCAGACAGTAGATTGGAGATGGGAGTACTCATCTGGTATGGCTGCTAGGAGCAACATGGCGTGAAGATTTTGAGATAGGTCTAGACCTGCACATTGCAGATCTGCAAAATCTTGCATCATGTTGTTGATGCCTGCGTCAACATCACTCATATTGATGCAACGATGAAGGGTCTTCTGGAAGATTTGGAACTGTCCAGGAACTCCAGCAGTACCAAAGAGAGCTTTCATCTTGTCCCAGAAAGCTTTGAAGATGGATGGATAGGTGATGAGATCTGTCCACTTGTAGTTGACATGAGAGATGAGGGAATTGTTGATGAAAGAAGACATGATTCCTAGGATTCATTGATCAAAGTGTCGCCAGATCTCTTGTTCCTTGAGTAGATCAGCACCAGTGGCAGTAATGCCAGCATAGGTCTTGGTGCCATCTACTATACCCCATATGCCATAGACTTGGAATATGGAAGACATATGAGTGCACCAGATGGGATAGTTCCTCTGACCAGTGAGAGTTTTGATCTTGGTCAGGAAAGCATTGTCGATCTTGAAGTTGGAGGTAGGGAGAGACATTTCTTAGAAGTGTCGGAGATCTGAGAAAGGATCGTCAATAAAGTTTTCAAGAAGATATTCAAGAAAACAGAAAGAAGTAGGAGCTTTCCCTCTCATTCCTAGTGGAGCATTAATCCCTGTTCCCTGCCTAGAAGGATTGGTGCCAGCAACCCTCCTATGTCTGCATTTGTAGTTCTCCTCAAACCACAATCTCCTCCTGTTCTGGTGATATCCTCTATCCTCTTCTATCCAATGTCTTCATCTCTCATTCTTCTGTTCATATGGATCTTTTCTGTGCATTGCTTGGTCTCGATACCATGAAGGCATCAGCAAGAAGGCATGTTCTTCAAACAAGTTGAAGAACAATCTTGCAAAGTAATGCAGATTTTGAATATATTCATTCAAAATGATGCCTTCTTGTACACAGATTTTATAAAGATCACATGAGTAGTATGGAAGAATGGTGGTATCATAAAAGTAACCAAGAAGACAGATGAAAGAGGAGTAAGGATGAAGCATATCACTGGTATATAAACATTCAGTTTCGCCAGTCCAGTAGGGTAAAGGCCAACAAGAAGGAAGGGAGGTCTGTGCCAAGTGGTCAATAAGGTGAACCAGCCCTTCTTCTTCATTCACCTTCCTCATGAGCTTTTCAAGGTCTTCTTCCAACATCTCTTCCTCTAAGGACATCATATATGGTGTCAAGTTCTTCAGGGGTCTGAGCATTCTTGATCCTGTGCTGTAAGCATTGTTGAGCAACATATCTAGGATCAGAATGGAAGAGATTGTAACTGCCGGCCACATACTGGCACAAGAAAGAGATGGAAGATCCAGATACGTTGCTAGACTTAGTGACAGAGGATCCAACGATAGTCGAAGTTTGTCTAGATGATGGAACAGAGAAGCTCGTCATTTTCTCCAAAGCTCTCATTCAGATTCCGATCATCTCTAACCAAGTTTCCATCACGAACTGAGTCATCTTTCTGGTTCAGATACCCCGTGAAGAACTTGAGAACTTGAACTTCAATACACCTCGATACTTCAACACCTTCGCATTCTGCAGAGAGACTATCACATCCTACTATGAGAGCACAGGACTTGCATTCCCAGTAGACTCATATGAACTTACACCTCATATCCCCCTTCACTTCCAAGGCTACGAAACCCTGCGTCGAGACCACTTTGTTATGAACTCCAACTTCATCAATCTCTTGGGATCGCTCAAAGTCAACTTCGAAGACTTTGACCACTACAGATGGATTGGAAACCCATTCCCCACTGATCCCTACAATGATATTGTCATACCTGCTGAGCAGAGATACGAGATTGGTGAAGTACCAACGCAGAGAGAGTGGAATAGGCAGTTCAATGAGTACTATTGTTCATGCTTTAAGGCACAACATCCATACTACCAGCTATACGTCGATTCACTGACCAAGATCACAGATCAGGAAAGACAGATAGATGCCCTCAATAGAGGAGGTGAACAAGCTTGGGAGGAAGTACAGAGACTTAATAGGGAACTCGAAGAGATTGAAGGTATTCTGCAAGAAGATGAGAGACTTTGATGGGTTCTACAACCTCATCAAGCTCCACAGAGACGGGCTAAGAAGAAACCGACTAGGGTCAAGATGGCCCATGTCGAGATACCTAGGAGGTTGCTATGCAAGAGATTTGTGGCCAGGATTAGGGCACAACTCTGAGAGGTTTCCAGGAGCTGCTGATTCTTATATCATCATGAACTCTTATTTATGATACTCTTTTGAATGGTTCTATGAATCCTGTGATCAGGAATTCCTTTATATTACTGATGACATTTGTATCACCAACCCACACTACGTGGAGAACTTGGACTTTGTCCAGTTTGAGACTTTATCTATGATACAACATCAAGAACCATCACCATCAGCACTCCTAGCCCAATCCTCTTCTACCCTGCTCCACATTCTTCTATCACCACTACCTATATTCCAGGCTCTGGATGTTCCTCCACATACTCCACTCTATTCTGAGATAGACTATGTGAGTACTGACCTTGATTCTTTTGAACAGTTTATCTTCTCAATTATCTTTGATTGATCTACCATGGCACTTCCATCCATCTCCAAGTTCAAGATCAACTCTTCCATCCAATCCTGCATTCCCGTTCTTACTGGAGCTTCCAACTATAACCTCTGGACCCAGCTTATCCACAGCATGCTTAACATTATAGGCACATACTCCTGGGTTTCAGGAGATACCACATATGCTGGACTAGCAAATGCAGACCCAGCAGGCCTAGTTGTGGATAGACTCAAGTGGAAGCAGCATGACACATGAACTCTAGGAACCATGTCGGTTTACCTATCATCAGAGTTACAACACCTGGTTACCTGGGACTATGTTGCCAGAGACATTAACAATGTTCGCGTCAACTTTCCATCCCTAGCCAAAGATCTATGGGACAAGCTTGCCACTTTGTATGGCACCACTGGAGTCACAGGCCAGTTTTACTTATTCAAGAAAGCCATGTCTCACCACATGAACGAGCATAGTGACATTGTCACTGTGGTGAACCAGATCCAGAAGAACTTCAATGATATGGCAATAGCCAGATTAGACCTCAAGGATCAATTCCATGCCATGTTCATACTTGCCCAGTTACCAGGCTCATGGGCAAACTTCCTATCCACTGTCACTCAGACCACCACTCTTGTGAACTTTAAAGTTGAAGAGATCGTACTGAAGATTGCATCTGAACTGCAACTTCGAGGTGCTACATGCACTCCTCTCACCTCTCGTGCCCACTTCGTACATACTGAAGATCAGTCCAAGGCACATAGGACCAATGTTATACAACGAGGTCCACCACCTTTACAGCAACAACTCTGAAATGGACAGATACAGCCTCAGAGAGGAGGCTACCCCACTTGAGGGATGAATCGAGGAGGGAGAAGGGGACGAGGTAACCCTAGAGGTAACACTCACCCTTACCAACAGGATCGCTCAAATGAGCAAGCTGCCCACAATAGGCAGAACTTCCAGACACGCCAGCAAAAGCGTGGTAGAGGTAGAGGAAGAGGTCAAGGACAGTGGGGCTGTGCACAAGTGCACAAGGTTGATGGATTCGCCCATGTCATAGAGTATGATGGAGGGTATGATGAAGACTACGCTGAGCAGGACTTTGAGCTACCTGCTCAGGCATATAAGTTTGACATGGAAGAAACTGTGTCAACTACCACTGCTGCCAGATGGGGAGATAGGAACGATGAAGACAACAGAATGGGGATAGCATCAGGGTCAACATCCCTGATCAAAAGGCTTGGGCTCCCTAAGCCCACCAAGCACTTTCAGACCAACTCCACCTTCTACACTGAAGCACCTTTTTAAGGACTTTGAGACTTCCTCGCAAGGAGTTGGAGTGATTGAAGAGGACTTCTATGGAGATACACATCACACAGTGAATGGAGAATGGAAATGGAACTACCATGATCATCATGAGGCACAACGTGCTGGCCCTTATGTCCCTAGCTATGATGATTGGAATGATAACTATGATATTGACTATTACTCCAGACTATACATCCTAGGAAGTAAAGATTCAACATTTGTCAAGGATCACTGGATGGTTGATAGTGGGTGTTCTGACCACATCATGCCATACATAGATGATTTCTGTCACCTCGGAACTACCAAGAGGGTAGCTAACATGGCTAACGGTGCCATCATGAAAATGATTGGACCAGGAATGGTATGCATATTACAACTGTTCTCACAGAAACCCTCACATATCACTATACTCAACGGAGTATGGTACGCACCAGACGCATCACACCAATTACTATTGGTCACTGCACTCACCAAGACTGGTTACAAGTGCGAGATTAAAGAAACTACCAAGATCTGGGATAGCGAACAATGTTTGGTAATACAGGCATTTGCTTTGTTACCAAACAATCCACTCCATTGGTTTCAGTCTGTGTCGATTACTCCAGATGGCAGGATCAAGTCATTACAAGATGTCAAGAATTACGATCTGTGGCATATGCATTTTGGGCACACGTCAAAGAATGCCCTTTGTCATGCACACCTATCTATGAAAGGTGTTCCACTTTTTCCCTCACCACCAGCATCATATCCACCTTGCCCAGGTTGTGCCATGGGAAAAATGCATGAACGAGAACTACCTGCCTCCTCCAAGAGAGCTACCACTCTCCTCAGAGAGATCCACACTGACCTAGTTGAACTGCCGACGTTGTCGCAGATCAAGGCCAAGTGGATCATGACCTTTATAGATGATTATTCTGGCTTCGCTGCTTGTGCATTCATTGCACGTAAATCCGATGCTTCTACCCAGTTCAAAGCACTGGTTGCTTGGGCTGAAACCCAAATGGGTTATACACTCCGCTCTGTTCGCTCAGATTGAGGAGGGGAATATCTTAATCAAGATCTTTTGGCGTTCTTCGTGACCAAAGGGATTGTTCACAGGACATCCATTCCACACCTCCCACAGCAGAACAGAAGAGCAGAACGCTTCAATCGGACCATCCTAGAGAAAGCAGAAGCTATGAGACACCATGCTGGATTATCAGATGTTTTCTGACAGGACGCTGTCAAGACTGCACTCCACATCTACAATTGTCAACCCATGCGACGTATCAATTGGAGAACACCCATAGAACTCTGGAGTGGAAACATCCCAGACGTTTCATATTTCAAGGTGTTTGGGTCACTGGCTTACATTTTTATACCTAAGGACCAATGGGTCAGCAAACTAAAGCCAAAGGCAGAGGAGATGACATTTGTTGGATACAAATCTAACACCAAAGCCTATCGTTTCTGGTCAACAACAAGAAGAAGGATCATCATCTCATCGACCGCCACATTTGATGAATTCTCATTTCCACATCATCCCAGAGAAGTGTACGACAAACTATCCAACAATCCGCCTTCACAGGATGAAGAGGATGACAACATCAAATCCTGAGATAAAGACTCTCAAGAGAAGGATGCTTCTCTACCCATTGGTATTAGAGTCAGAGCTCAAGGAGATCTGCATAATGCACCACTTCCTCAAGATCAGAGATCACAACACTCTGCATCATCAAGATTGTCAAGATCATCAACACCTTCCACTCATCACTCATCACACAACTCTCACTGTTCTCACCATAGTTGAATGGATGAAGAACCAGATCCACCCACCATGGATCCACCACCTAGAGAACCATCCCCTATAAGGACGAACTCTAGACCACCTTCTGATTACCTTGGCACACTCACACAATCCAAGACGCCTAGACCATCCTCATGGCTACCACCCAGACAAGCTAAGATGGAGTGGGATGTGGATCATAGACAGCTACCACATTAGAGGAGACCAGACCGGACAAGATCTGAGAGCCATCAAGAGGAACAGGAGAGACTATCATCCCCTGAACCGAGATGATCCGGAAGAGCTAAGAAGCCTACGTCGGAACCAGATAATGCATATGGAGATAGACCACCTGTTGATATTGAGAGAGACCTCAAAGCAGGAAAGGATCTACTTCAGGAGGAGTCACCTAAACTGAATGAAGATTTGAGGCCCACCAATGAGCAGGATGACTTAGGTCAGATGTATAGCGCTCAATGGTTTCAGGTTCATGCAGTTGCAGCCGCACACGCTATCAGCATACTGGTACATTACCGAGATGTGGCCAAGCTACCACATTCTGAGCAACACAATTGGCATGAATCTATGAAGGAAGAGATGGAATCATTGAGGAAAAGAGAAGTATGGGAGCTTACAGATCTACCACTGGGACAAACGCCCATAATGGGAAGATGGACATATGTTGTCAAGCCAAACGGACACAAGAAGTCACGTTTCATCACTAAAGGCTTTACACAAGTCTTCAGATTGGATTACGAACATACCTTCGCACCAGTACCTTGCTTTGAAACAGCCAGGTTACTATTCACTATCGCATGCCAACAGAATTGGCTCATCCACGCATTGGATGTCATGACTGTTACGAGTTGACCTGGCCCATTCATTTATTTCTTTTTCTCTTACTTAGCTTAGTCTCGATGGATCACGATCCATCTCGTCTGGCATTACCCAGACCATCCCATACGGCACGTAGGTCGATACTCCCACGGACCGCATCTCTTTTTCATTTCCGACTAATGACGCCGCTGTCATTGTCGCTTCGGGCCGCTCCGGCCACTTCTTTGTTTCATGATAATCTTTGACTGACAGCTGCTTCTGATCGACATTGATCGACAGATCCGCAGCGGATATGACTCGACTTGGCTCATCCCGAGTCTCTACTCTTTCCCGAGTCATATCTCCCTTTGTTCCTCATTCACCCGCTCATTCTAGGAGCTTCCATGACCTTCCATGACTCACGTATATAAACTGTAGTCGCTCCGCTTGTATTCCCTAAGCTAGAGCTACTCAATCATATTCTTGAGATAACTCCTATGCTCGATCTCCCAACTTCGGGATAAGACTCGTCCTCATCGGACTCATCGTATCCTTCGACGCTGAGCGTGCTCTTCGTGAGCAGATACCTCGCCCGAAGGCTCCTAGTCGTACCGTAGCGTCAAGAACGCTGGTACTCCCCTAGTCCCTAGACCCCTTTGAGTTTACGCTTGACCCTACCCGGGCCAAGCGTAACAATGACTGCATTCCTCTTTGGACAGCTTGACAAAGAGATCTATATGAAGCAGCCAGAAGGTTTTGTTCAACAGGGACAGGAGAAAAAAGTTTGCTGATTAAAGAGAGCTATATACGGGTTGAAGCAAGCAGCACTTTAATGGAACAAAGCTCTACACAAGACTCTACTGGAATTTGGCTACTGCCATTCTTATTCAGATCCAGGAGTCTATGTCAAATTCATAAAAGAAGATATCATTGTTCTTATCATTTATGTTGATGACACCCTCTTCATGGGCAACAGTGATACTCTCGTCCTCATGGAGAAAGCTATCTTCATGAAACAATGGGAATCATGAGACCTAGGCAAGGTAAAGGAGTACCTCAACATGAGGATCACCAGGGATCGCACCGCTTGCACCCTGAGACTTGACCAGATCAAGTATATAGAGAAGATCATCAGGTGTTTCAGTCTAGAGAATGCTAAGCCTGCCAGGACACCACTTCCATCAGGCTATAACCTTTCACCACCACCAGACAACTATACTGCCACATCCAAGCTATGCACTGAATATCAGTCAATCATTGGTTCCATCTTATATGCTATGCTAGGAACCAGACCTGATATTGCCTTTGCTGTTATCAAGATGTCACAGTTTTCAGCAAACCCCACAGAGAAACATAAACAGATGGCGTTGTAGAGACTCATACGTCTCTAGTGTTGTATTACATCATTTCACCACATCCTACAGACTATCCCTCGTCGTGTACACTCCATCCGGTCATTGTTTACCTAGTCCGGTCCATCCCTCCTCACCTGGTCTTCTAGTCCTTGGTTAGTCCCATCTGGTCTATTAGTCCCTTCATTCGGTCTGTGTCGGTCTCCTTTCATACCACTTACAAGTAGTTATCTTTACCCCTTTCATTCATCGTCATCATTTATCGCTACCATTTGTCATCGCCTTCGCTTCATTTTATAGTTAGAGTTCGTGTTCCTTATCCCTGACAGTCCTGGGAAATGCCCAGACTATAAAGTCTTGTACCTTTGGTTTTCAAATACATCTTTTCGGATCTTTCAACTTCTGAGGATCAAAGGATCCTCTCCACGCATGCATGCATGCACGTACTCATCGCCATCATTGTCTCTGCCATCTTCCATGTCACTCTCCCCTCGGACTCACATGTCCGGACTATTGTATCTACCATTGGACTACCATTCTCACTACCGGACTATCACTCTCTTCTCTGGACACACATCTGGAATATCCTCCCTCCTGGACCATTCCCTTCTGGCACTTCACCTCCGCTTTGAACCCTTTTTGGGGACGAACCCATCACACCCCTCACCTTTTATACTACCTGGACTTCTCCATAGGAGCCGGGTTTGTTGTTCTTCAGCATTATACATCATTCGCTACCTCCTTGGTACAAAGACACTTTGCTTGCCATACAAGGGGAGAACGCCAGACACGAAGAGAGGGTTTCTATCTTACAGTGACACCGATTGGGCCGGAGACCTAGAGACTAGAAGGTCTACTACAGGTTATGCTATCCAGTTTGTGGATTGCATTGTCTCCTGGCTATCAAGACAACAGAAGCACATTGTGCATTCTTCTACAGAAGCCAAGTATATTGCGATGACAGAAGTCGCAAAGCAAGTTGCATGGATTTGGAACCTACTATCTGAACTTGGTTTTACACTCAAAGCTGTACCACTTCTAGTGGATAACCAAGGTGCAATCTTTCTTGCTTCGAACCCAGCTCAGGAAGGACAATCCAAGCACATCGGAATCTCATACCACTATATCCGAGATGCTGTCCAGGAGTTTGGAGAGATATCCTTGTTCTATGTTCCCACACAGGAGCAACTCGCAGATATCTTCACAAAAAACCTCACATGGCAGAAGTTTGAACTGAACTGCACTCACATCAGACTCACAGCATATCCCAAATCACAATTGAAATAGCAAGGAGGAGTATCAGGAATCATGGTATTCATATCTTATCTTTCTTATCATCTACCATGATTCTAGGCAGGCCTGGACAGAGACCATTACGCTATATCCATTACTCATCATATATGACATCATAGATAACAGATATCTTATCGTCCAATAGGACGACAGCTGACTGAGAAATGTCTTGGCATTACCAAGACTATTTCCAATACATTACAAATGTATTACACATACGTTCCATGACATTCTTCAATGTTCCATGGACTTACATACCTATTATGATAGAGACATACATACGTATACACAGACACAATATCCTATAAGTAGGACATGTCTTCACTCTCACAATACAAATCTTATTCCTACTTGGAATCCCAGCCAGCTACTCAAGACTTCGCTATATGCTTTACAAGAACTCACTCTCCTAGAAGTGAGTATCTCCCACTTCAGGCCCACTCTTTCCCTTCATTGCCCTCAGCTGCGCACATGGATATACCTGTGGTATTTCCATACCCTCTATTCTCACTGCCTTCACCTTCGATCAGGAAAACTTTACTCTTGTCATTGTCACCACTCTCACCCATCATAGCCTGTCTCACCCGCCAACAACTTCATCCTCACTTCCCGACCCTTGTCAGAGTCTTCTGGGAATTTGAGGAACATCCATACCTTCACTCCCCCGACTACCTCCATGCCCTAAAGCGCAAAAACTCCCCCTATGTCCCTACTTGCATTCAACACCTTCAGGCATATCCCTCTTATTAAACCTGCCTTAGATGTAAAGCCCTTAGCTTCATCTCTGTCCCACTTCCCACCTTCCAACCACATTCAGACCGTATGGGGTTATTCCCTGGTCAACACGCCACTTCCTAGTTCAAAAGAACTTTCAGAGAACTGCCCCAGTGTCACAGGCCCTGCCCTTTTGGGAGATCACCTAGTGACTAAGGCTAACAGTTGTTGCTGAAGGTTCCTAGAACCACTCTAGTCCTCTTTGGACCTAAAGCGTAGTGATCGCAGCTCACTCCAGAAAAACACTGGACCCATGTTTGCATATATGGTTGTCTGCCATCTAAATAAGGATAAAGTTGCTATTCCCCATAGAGCACTAGGGGCCTTACTTGGTGAGGGCTGCCAAGTGTAAGACGCATCAACAACATCTACTGTTCACATGATTACAGTGATTGTCATGTCTCTAGCTTTGAGTATAAAGCTGCCAAAGCCAGGCATATCTGGTTCCCCCTTCAACATCCACCATCCAAATACTCGGTTAGAATAGATCCACTTCCATTTGCGCATGGCTTCTCACCCGAACACCCACCTTCCTGAATGATTAAGGCCTGAGAGCTGAGCTGCTGTGTGCTGCCTCTTAGCTGTTCAAAATTTCCTACCCTTCCTCGCCAACCTCACAAACCTCAGAAGACATATTTCCTCCTGTCTCACCAAGAATGGCACCAAACACAGAGAAACAAGAGGCCATGCTCAAGGCCCGAATTGAATCAATTGTTGCTGACACAATCACCACTGCATTAGCTGCTCACATAGTGGCAACATCCACCTCCTCACTACCAGAGATAGTGAAACTTCCATCCTTCATACAAGTCTCTGCCCTAGATGCCGACATTGGCAAATCTTTCGTCCCAGTCCCCAAAATCTTCAATGGGGACAAAAAGAAATTCATCTCCTGGTGGCATTCGATGGTACTCCACCTCAGAGGCTTTAAAGAAGAACCATCAGACAAACAGAAAATCATGATCTGCTTGTTAAGAATGCAGGAAAAGTCGGCTGGCCATTTTGCTGACATGTATCTAGATAACCACAGCCATGACCTCAACTACCAAAAATTTGAGGAATTTAAGGAAAACTTAGTGCAGATGTTCGCTCCCATGGACCTGCACCAAAAAGCAGAAAGGGACTTGGCTGAGATTTGCCAAGGAGAAAAAGAGTCTATGGAGGCCTTCATCCTCTGATTCCAAAACTGCATCACAGAGGTGCAATACTCCATCCAAACTGCTGGATGGTTCCTAATCCAAATCATCTGCTGAGCAGCAAAGAATGAAGTCGTCAAATTTGTTGAGTACACTAACACCAAGTTGCTTGATTCCTCCGACATCAAAGAACGGTGTAACACTCTCATCTGGAGTACAAGGATCTTGGAAGAGATCAAAGACTGAAAGCACACCTTGACTGCATGTAAGTCTGAGACTCCCACAAGATCTTTTGCCCCAAGACCTGAGGGCTATGTAAGTCCCTGATACAAGGGCAAAAACCCCATCTCAAACTTCTCCCCCTGCTCCTACATCACACTGGCTGCAGCAACCTCCTCCACTTCCACAGTTCCTGGACCAAACACTCCTGGAACCTTCCCAGGACAAGGCATCCCCATGGACATATCAAAAGCACATGCAGAAGGCAAATGTGCACGTTGCAGCAAGGACTGGCCTTGCATGGACCATATCCATAAATGCCAGATAAGAGTAATGACCTTCTGCAGTCATGAAATCAAATACCAAATGGCTGAGGAACTAGCCGAAGGAATATCCAAGATTGAAAAGGATTTTGGAAAAGAAGAGTAGACATGGGATCATCTGCTCTTCATGTAAAAATCTCAAACAATACTTCATGTAAACCTACATACAATAAATATGAAGTTCTTGCCATTGATGAGATCGAGGTCCCAAAAACTAAGTTCAAAATGACTGGTGCAGAAGCAAGATGCCCAGAAAAACACAGCCAAAAATATAAGTTGAGATCCACCAAATCAAAAGAGATCTGACCAAAGAAAACAGTACAAATTAGTACCAAAATTATCTTCAATTTCCCAAAAGGAGCTTATGCTCAAATTCAAACACCAGAGGAAGTCTTTGACAAAGGAATGTACACTAAATTGGACATAGTGACATCCAAAAACAAAAATGAGGTCATAATAAACCTCACTAACGAGTCTGACATAATGGTTTCGATCAAACCAGGTGATTATATCGCTGAAATGATTATGAAGAAAGTAAGCCTAGAGGAGCTGAACTCTTTGGTTGAGGAAAAGGATCAAAGGATAGCAGAACCCCCTAAACAAATCCAAATTCTCAAAAGACCTG
Organism: Retiboletus fuscus; assembly: GCA_038093795.1. Taxonomy (NCBI): domain Eukaryota; kingdom Fungi; phylum Basidiomycota; class Agaricomycetes; order Boletales; family Boletaceae; genus Retiboletus; species Retiboletus fuscus. The sequence goes on from JBBPSV010000312.1 coordinate 18,044, forward strand.
AAAGATCCATAAGGAAATCTGAGTTGTCTTCCATGGTGATCCTTCCTGAAAAGGTGGATAAGATTTCCAATAAGGCACCTGCAAAGGAATCTGAGTCATCTTCAATGGTGATCCCCAAGGATAAACCTAGTTCTGAGTTGTCTTCAACAGTGATCCAAAAGGATAAGACTAAGGTTGAGTCGTCTTCAATGGCGATCCAAGGGGATAAGAAACCCAAAACAGGAAAAGAGACCAGAACCTGGATTAACACCGTTGATCCATGGTCCACTAACTGGCTCAAAAAGGTCATAGACCAAAAAGATGAAACTTGTGCTCTTAAACACATCAGATCTTTTGTCCATGACTCCAGAATAGTTGAAGTGTCACCTCAACTGATATGACAACTCAAAGAGTTATTGGATGTAGAAGCACAATTCACTTTACATGAACTACAACACAAACCTAAATTTGTGCAATGAAAAAGATCTGACAATGCCTTTGAAATCAAGATAATAGTCCTAACTCCTTCAGGAGAACAATTCAAAGCTGTAGCCCTTCTAGATTCAGGTTGCACCAGTACCTGCATAGATGAATCTTATGCGAAAGAAAAGGGATCAGCTACACTTAAACTACCAATACCTATCCCTGTATACAACGCAGATGGTTCTATAAACAGTGCTGGTTCAATAAAGGAATTTGCCATAGTCAAAATGAGAATTGGAGATCATTCCGAACAAATAGCCATGGCCATGTCAAAATTGAGTACACACCCCATTTCTTGGGTTAAAACTGGCTACAGAAGCACAACCCTCAAATCAACTGGAAAACAAAATCCATCTCCTTTTCCAACAACCAAGTTCCTAGTCTTCTCCCTTGCAAAGATGACAACAATGACAAAGAAGAAGAACGTCTCTTCATGATCAATCCGGATTACATCAGAAACATCTCAACAGAAATTGCAATTGAAGGTGCCAGAAAGAAATATGAAAAGACCTTTGAAGAAGTCATCCCCAAACAATATCACGACTTCAAAGATGTCTTTGCCAAAGAAACCTTCAACAAGTTACCTCCTTGAAGACCCTGGGACCATGCCATTGAGTTGCTTCCAGGAAATCACAAAGTTGATTGCAAAACATATAACCTCACAGCAGTCGAACAAAAAGAACTTGATGAGTTCTTGGAAGAAAACTTGAAAATGGGTCGTATCTGCTCCTCAACTCCTCAAAATTGCCATTCACCTCAGCATTCTTCTTCATAAAAAAGAAAGACAGCAAACTCCATCCTGTACAGGACTACTGAAAATTAAACAAAATAACAATCAAAAATCAGTATCCTCTTCCCCTAATTACAGAACTAGTCAACAAACTACAAGAAGCATGCTACTACACACTTCTTGATGTAAGATGGGGGTACAACAATGTACAAATGAAAGAAGGTGATGAATGGAAAGCAGCATTCCACACAAATAGAGGATTGTTTGAACCTCTAGTGATGTTCTTTGGACTCACAAATTCACCAGCAACTTTTCAAACAATGATGAACCATATCTTCCACAATTTAATTAATCGAGGCAAAGTAGTAGTGTACATCGATGACATAATGATCTTCACCAAAACACTCTCCGAACACCAGAAAATTGTGAGAGAAGTCCTGCAAATATTGTGGGATAATAAACTGTCATTGAAACACACGAAATGTAGTTTTGAAAAAGAAGAAATGGAATATCTGGGTCTCATAATCGCCCAAGGAGAAATAAAAATGGACTCTGATTGGCCAACACTGAAAAGTCGCAAGGAACTCTGAGGATTCCTAGGATTCATGAACTTTTACTGAAGATTCATAGAAAACTTCGCACAAACAGCATGACCACTAAATGTGCTTACTTCAGAAAAAGTTCCCTTTGTCTGAGACTCAGCCTGCGAAGAGACCTTCCTTAACCTAAAAGGAAAAATCACTAAAGCACCAATGCTCAAAATGCCTGATCTATCAAAACAATTCAGAATCGAAACTGATGGATCTGGTATCGGCATTGGTGCAATATTGTCCCAACAATTTGATGATCGCTGGCACCCTATAGCTTTCATCTCAAGATCTCTTGGTAGTGCTGAGTGAAACTACCATGCTGCCGATCTAGAACTCACAGCAATAATGTTCGCTCTCAAGGAATGGCATCACTACCTACTCAATGCCAAACAACCTTTCCAGATCCTCACTGACCACAAAAATCTGGAATTCTTCATCAAACCTCAAGATCTAAGCTGTCGACAAGCTCGCTGGAATCAAACCCTCCAGGAATACCACTACATGATTGAACATCATCCTGGAAAAATGAACCCAGCTGATCCTCTGCCCTGGAGGCCAGATTTTGAAAAGGGGGTAGAGTCTGACAACAAACAAATACAGATTCTCCCAAAATTAAAAGTTGCCAACTTGTCTGAGATCAAAGAGTCTTCTTCAATGGAGATCCTTCCTGCAAAGGTGGATACTTGATCTCAGATGCAAAAACAGTCAGAAACAATTGAATCAATGGTAACAAAAAACCAATTCTGAGCAGAATCCTTCATAAAAGAAGGTTTGGAAAAAGAAAATTCTCCCTGGTATCACAAAAAAAACCTGATTTACTGGAAAACCCTCCTATACATCCCTCCTAATCCCGAACTGTGAGAACTTATATTCAAACAAAATCATGACCATCCACTCACAGGTCATCCAGGAATCAGACGTACTCATGATCTCATAAAAACCAAATACTACTGGCCAACATTAAAAAGAGATCTCATGAGATACATCAAAGGCTGTGACAAATGCCAAAGAGTCAAAACAGATACAAGTGGTAAAAAGATGCCCTTAAATCCCAATTCCATCCCAAGTGCTCCCTGGAAAATCATCTCAGTAGATCTGATCAGTCCATTACCCAAATCCAAAGGAAAAAATGCTATAATGGTAGTGGTTGACAGATTCTCCAAGATGATTAGGTTATTTCCTACAAATACCAAAATCACCACACAAGGAGTCACCAAAATATTTTGCGACAAAATCTTTAAACTTCACAGAATTCCTCAAAAGGTCATATCTGATCAAGGCCCCCAATTCATCTCATCATTCATGAAGGAACTCTACACACAATTACAAATTATGGGAAACCCTTTGACTACCTATCACCCCGAAACAGATGGCCAAACAGAAAGAAAAAATGCATGGATCAAACAATATCTACAACTCTATGTAAACCATTGCCAATCTGATTGGGTCAAATGGCTCTCGATAGCCGAATTCACACATAATCAAACAAGTACATCAGCAACAAGATTTTTCCTATTTCTTCTGAATTACAGACAATAACCTCGATCTGGATTTAACCAACCTGCCACTCCAAGGAACCCTGTGGCAAATGAATTCATAGATGAAATGAAAACAACTCAACAAATTGCCAAGTGTTACGCGTTGTAGAGATCTGGGGATCTCTGTTCTCATATAGGAGCATATCCGACAACTATCCGAGTCCATCCAAGTCAATCCAAGTCCGTCCAAGTCAATCCGGTCCGCGTTGTCTTAGTCCGGTCCGTGTCGGTTTCGTTTTACCACTCCGTAGTCATTTCGATATATCCTTTTCGGTCTCGGACACACGTCACCGTCATCGTTACACA